>MDKH01105493.1:0-26435 GCA_005239495.1 Nicotiana undulata
CCCCCTCCCCCCGACTCGAGTTGTCCGCTCGGGTAAGACAGGTCTAGAACAATACACGCATGGTTTAAACCTAGAATAACATAGCCTCATGCCATCCCTAGTAGGAACGTTTTTTTGCATCACGTGCATTTGACTTAGGGGACTAAACACATGGGTTGGGTCCGTCTAGGACAGGTGTACCCAATTTAAAAGGCCATCCTGGTGCATCTTACGTGCTACTTACGTATTTATTTCTTTCGGTTTGCATGTGGACTGGCTTCTAGAATAGGGAAAGAAAATAAAAAAAATAAAAAGAGTGAGAGTTAGGTATTTGAATTTTTTTGAAACTCTGCCAAAATTTTGAAAAAAGAGAGAAAGAAAATAAGACAATGATTTCAAACATGTTTCCTCTGTTCTGTCAAAACGGGCAGAACTACGCGGGTCTGATTCTCACCGGATGTGAGATACGTAGGCAAACTTCATCGGTTTCGGCCCCCTATTTTTTTAAAAAAATCCAAAAATATTTTTTCCTTTAATTCCTTCGTTAGTTGTATTTTTTAGAAAATTTCAAATAAAGTAATAAGAGTTTATTTATTTTTTAAAAAAACAAAAAAAAAACATTTTCTTCGTAGAAGTTTTTCATTAAAAAAAAGAAGAAGACAAATCAAATTACAATTCCAAAAAAAAAATTGCATTTTTATTTTTCATAATTTTCAAACAAAACCAAAAAAAATTCTACTTCCTTCTGTAGAAAGTCTTTCTTTTAGACCAATTTTTAAAAATAAAAAAAAATTCCTTTACTTTCCCAAAATTTTAAAAATTCAATTTTTTTTTAATTTCTTCTAAAATCCAAAAAAAATATTTTCATTCTTCTTTAGAAGTTTTTCTTAATAAAATTAAAAATAAAACTCAAGATTCAAAAATATATTCTTTTGTCTAGAAATATTTCTTTCATAAATTCAAAGTAAAAGTCCAAAAATCAAAAAATATTTTCTTTCCTCTTTAGAAGTTTTTCTTTCGAAAAAAATTGAAACTAAAAAAAAAAATCTTTCTTCTTTATGAGTCTTTCTTTCGGAAATGAAAAAAATCAATCAAAAATCAAAATCCAAACAAAAAAAGAGTTAGTTTATTTTCTTTATCTAATCTTCCCGAACTACGCAAGATCTGATCCATGCGGCATCATGATACGTAGGCAATCCCCATCGAATTCGATCATAGTCGTAAACAAATTGAGTGAAAAAATAAATAAATAAAGGAAAGAGTGAAAGAAAATTGAGTGAAAAATAAAAGAGCGCAAAACAGCGAAAAAATAACAAAGAAAAAAGAACGAAAAAAGAGAAAATGAAAAAAAAGAGCGTTTATTCTAACATGCTTGTTGTTTTGAAATAAAAGCTAGTCAAAGGTGGTCGGTTTGTTGGTTTGCAATGGCAAGTCACAAAGACAATCTAAGATCCCTCAGAAATAAAAGCATCTTCTCAACCAATTGAACAAGTACCATTGTTGTTGATCCAAGGTCACGAAAAGACAAGTAGACAAATTGGTGATGAAAATCAAAAGGGAGGCAAATGTTTGTTGACTTTACCAGATTTGAGCAATAGGACATGTGCTGCTCGGGATGGTTTGATGATGGGGAGACGTGAAAATTCTTTCAAGTCCTTTGAGAAATTAGTTGCTATGAACTCTCACATGCCGCCAGTCTTGAAATCTGATAGTCAATATTGGGATCGATTTGATGAAAAAGTCAAAACTTTGAGTGTTGAATTAAAAGCAATAAAAGGGACTGAATGTCGTAGTAGTGTTGATGTGCAACT
This sequence comes from Nicotiana undulata, assembly GCA_005239495.1. Taxonomy (NCBI): domain Eukaryota; kingdom Viridiplantae; phylum Streptophyta; class Magnoliopsida; order Solanales; family Solanaceae; genus Nicotiana; species Nicotiana undulata. Next base: position 1,791 of record MDKH01105493.1, read on the forward strand.
TTGTGCCTAAGATGCCGCTTAGCAACTGGAAAGTCACTTTTCTTTTAGCCATGGTAGGTTATTTTGTCGTCTTTTCTTCTTCTTTTGATGTTATCAGACCCTTCTATCCTTTATTCAAAAAAAAAAAGCAAAAAAATGGAGTCACTCATTTTGTGTCCATTTTGTGCACAGTTCTTTTCACGCTAGTTCTAGTGATATGACATGCATGCGGAAATTTTGGCTAGATCTTAGAAAATTGATTTAGTCTTAAATGAGATAAGTGAGAAAGAGACACTTTTGAAGATGAATAAAGATATGAAACATTTGAAAAATAAACATGAGCCAAGTTTACATGGAACCAAAGCAGTCATGCTCATGGAGGTTAAGGATCTATACCTTTTGAATCATTAAGAAGAGCGGGCTTAAGGATGATCAGACGAGTTGAAGTCTATTTAGCACTAAAAGATAAAAAGTATTTTCAAAAGAAGGTGTATTCCTGACAACTTGAAATGGATCAGTTTAGTGGCAAAATTCATCTTCTACATCAAGACAAAACCCAAAAAAAAGTCACCCAAATTGACAAGGGTCATTCACTGCGAGGAAATTATTGCTCATACATCTTTACACTAAAAAAAAAGACTCAAATTGCGACATGTCCGTCAATGTCGTTGTTTGTGAAGATAATATGTTTTGGCGTTCTCGAGGCTGGGAGGCCCTTTTTCTGCTATCTAAACACTGTATACCCTTCTCTACCCCTTTTTGAGCTGGTGTCATTTTTCTTTGACTACCCTCTTTTGGAATCAAGTTTAGATTCAAGAGTCGGAAAAAAAAAGAGAAAAGAAAAGAAAGGTACATGCCCCAAGAGTATAAACTGGGGCAACGCTTAGAAAGTTCAAATGAAAAAAAAAGAGAAGAAAAGAACAGTCAAAGTCCTTGCCCTCAGAATATAAAAGCTAGGGCAATTTATTTTGAAAAAAAAAAGAATAGAAAAAGAATAGTCTGAGATCTACGCCCTAAAAAAAAAAGAAGTTGGGCCAGTTTGTTTTGAAAAAGAGAGAGAGAGAGAAAGAAAGAAAAATAAAAAAAACATGAGAAAAAGAAAGAAAGATGAAAAATAGTTAGATCAGATGTTTGAACTACGTTAGACCTGATTCTTTAAAAAAAAGGATACGTAGGCAGTCTTACACGGTTCAGTCCAACCAAAAAAGAGTCAAAAAAATCCAAATAAAATAAAATAAAATAAAAATCCCCAGTATCTGAAACTGGGACAAATATTTTATTTCACTTTTGAAGGAGTCGATTCCAAGAGTTGTAAGTCTATAACCCCTTATTTTGAGTCTACTTTAAGCCTTCATGCCGAACGTCCTTTCCAACCCTATCCAAAAACCTTTCAAATAAAGACCTCCCGATATGCCTTCAGAAATGCCAAGAGAAGCATGCAATGAGTAACGGTTGTCACGCGACATAGAACACTGTCAAGTTGCTCACACAAGAAATCAAAAGAAAAAAAGGAAATAAAAGAAAAATGAGAGAGTCTTACTAGTGAAAATCCTCACAGGCACTGTAAGGCGATGGTAAGTAGAGATAAATAAATGAGAGAGGCTTGTTGGTGAAAACCCCTCAGGGCACCACTAGTCGACTGTGAGTCGTGAAGCTCATGCGAAGAATTGGCACAAACAAGCCCGACTTCAAAGGTCATAATAATGGTAAAAGGAAAGGTTAGATTAGTTTGATAGATCGGCCGTTAAGTCCAAAATGCATGTCAATATCATTAAGGCTAGTTACCGGGGAAAAAAATCCCCCTTCTGTCCTTCCCGAAAGGGGCATTTCTTGTTAATATTGTTTCTTTGTGTCACTATGTCCTTCACTCTGAGTCAGTCCTTGTCAAAACGATCAAGAAAAGATTTCAAAATCTGCTATCAGCTTTTCAGTTAGACAAAGTGAATTTGGCCAGCACATTCAGTTGTTACAGTCAACGTGCATTGAGGATTCACGTAAAGGCTTCCCCCCAAAAGGCCTTTGTCAACGTAATTGGGCAAGCAAAGATAAATGGTGATTCTCTCTAACAAACAAATTGGTCAAAAAGCAGGGAGTCGTTCAAGATATCAAAAAAGAGTCACCTAAGCAAAGATCTCATGTTGGGATAAGGCTGACTGAGCCACCAATACAAATGATACCGGGTGTGAAACAATCAGGGTTGATGCAGAGCAAAAAGCCTCTTGAAATTGATGCAAGCTGATTGAGCAAAAGCCAAGCTGCCCAAGACTCAAGGCCACAATCTGACCACCACTTTCAAAACTGACAAAACTTTCCTTTTTTGAAACAGGAATAAAGCAGTTGTCACACCCCAAAACCGAGGGACACGACCGGCGCTCGACCGGGTAGCCCCAGTCAAGCGGACCTGGATTCCCTTTTCCATCCCACGTATTACCCTGTGATTCCAATGTACATTATTCAATTATAATTTAAACACATTCTTACAACCTGGAATTAAATTCTAGATTTTTGTCATTACCCACATGTGGTACAGTACTTACAAAATATACATAACATACAAGTTTACTTTTCGTGGTCTACAAATTATACTACCCAAAATACATATGTACATAACCCATATTTCCTGTCAAGGAGCCTCTAGGAGTACAAATGAGTTATATAATACTTGCCGGTAACAAGGTTCCGGCTATACCTTACACAAATACCAAAATGTAAATCCGAAAGAAGAGGTGGCATGAACCACACAGGGCCCCGAGAGGAAAGGGGCTCACCAAAACAGCTGATGGGACGTAGAGGAGGCACTATTGTTGGTGGGCTGGAGTACCTGCTATAGAACCACCTACAATCATTACAAGAATATAACGCCCCCGGCAAAAGGGACGTCAGTACATTTGAATTGTACTGGTATGTATGAACAAACTTTACTCTAAGTAAACTCAACAATGCACAGGCAAGAGACAGACAGAGAGTCACGCAATCACTGCACAAAGATATAGAAAGAAACACAATGGAAGTTCCACAATTTTCACTATATCACAATCACAATCACAATTCCACCCTTATTTATTCTCACCATTCCACCCTTATTTTTTCTGTTGCGGCGCGCAACCCGATCCCACCTGACAATCACAATCATTTCTTATGTTTCTGTTGCGGCGTGCAACCCGATCCCACCGGACAATCACATCTCACCCTTATCACTTCTCACATATCACCCTTATCCCTCCTTTTGCGGCGCGCAACCCGATCCCACCAGACAATCATATCTCATATCAACAATGACAACTTACAATTCAATCACAGAAAGTTTCAGCAATAGGAATATAGTTTCTTTACAACCCACAATAAACCTTACCAAACAGTGAATCATATACGATATTGCCACAACCGTTTAGTTTAATTACATCACACCACAACTCTTTTTCGTTACTTGTTACACAACCTTTAGCATATACATTCATACTCTTGGGATCATTAACCTACTAGCATCATTTCACATAGCATGGTAGTGTGATGATCAACTAAAGACAGACAAGGAATACCCTTCACGGTTCAACACAATTTGAACAACCATTTGCACATATTCTCACCAATACACGTACCGTATGCTCGGACACCACAAAGCGATTTTTACAAAGATTAAAGTTATCCATACATACCTGGAGTCGAGTTTCCCCTTTTTAATTTTTATCACAATCCACCGAACCGTCTAGCACCGTCAATCTAGTTCACAATGCGACACATTTACCTTAGAATTAAGAATCTTGAATTCATTTGAGCATTTTATTAAACACCATGTGGTCCCTTAGTTTAACTAAAACCCTTTTCAGTGAAAGATTACTCTAACTAGCTTCCTTTTACTAGGTCATGGAAGATTATTCACATGCATAAAAGTCTTATCTTTTAATCTCAAGAACCAACCTATGTGTGCTTCATTCTAACTAAAATCTGAGAATTAAAGGGAAATGGGGTGGGGACTTACCTCTTAGAGTGAAGATGATGAAGATTACTTGATAATTTTCGGGCCTGAGTGATGTTTGAAGAATCAATTAGGGGAAGATGGGTACTTCTCTCTCAAGAACTCTCTTTTTCCTTCTCTCGATTTTGCTTAGAATCCAGTTAAAATGAAAGGGGGTAGGGGTTAAATGAAGCTGGGGTCGGGTATAAAAGTTTGAAAAATTAAAAGCTCGTGTCAAATATGCGGTAAGGAATGCGATCACATTCCTGATATGCGGTCCGCAGAGCTGACCGCAGAATGGCCTCAGGTGGGCCAAAATTTGGAAACAATATGCCCAGGTATGCGACCACTATGCGGTACGCATACTCGTTATGCGATCGCATAGTGCGTCGCATAATACCCCTCCCCAAAAATCGAAGGCAATAATGCGACAGCTATGCGGTCCGCAGAACCGAAATGCGGTCGCAGATGGGACTGCATAGTTGTCCTTCAGTTGGGCAGTGATCTGCCCGTGTATGCGACCACTATGCGGTCCGCATACACGTTATACGATCGCATAGTGCGTCGCATAACACCCAATTTCTGGAAAATTTAATTCTTTAACTCTCGGGGTACTTTTTGTTCAAATTAGGTCCATTTTAGGAATTTCCAGAGTAAAAACAACTCGGGGACTTAATCGGTTATTTTAAACAAGAATTTTTTACGGGTCTTTACAGCAGTGCAGAGAAAGTGATTAAAAAAAAGATGGAAAATGAAAAATAAACAAAAAAAAGAAGAGAAAATGAAAATAAGAGAAGAGCCGACAAAGGGAAGTTCTCAAATCTTTGCCTTTATTTGTCTTGTTAGTGTGCATAAATTTTGCCATTGCTCTTCACGTTTTTCCTCCTAGGATGAAAATTCCTAGTCTTATGGACTTTCCTCCAAATCAAAATCTTAGTATGATGAATCTTTCTCCTAAGATAACAAAAAAAGGGACCTAGTCTGATGAACTTTCTCCTAGGATCAAAATCTTACTCTCATGAATCTTTCTCCTAAGATAGAAGACCTAGTCTGATGAATTTTCACCTAGGATAGAAATTTTAGTCCGATGAATATTTCTCCTAAGATAACAATAAAAAGAACCTAGTCTGATGAATTTTCTCCTAGGATCAAAATCTTAGTCCGATCAATTTTTCTCCTAAGATAGAAAACCTAGTCTGATGAATTTTCTCCTAGGATAGAAATCTTAGTATGATGAATCTTTCTCCTAAGATAGAAGACCTAGTCTGATGAACTTTCTCCTAGGATAGAAATCTTAGTCTAATGAATCTTCCTCCTAAGATAACAAAAAATGACCTAGTTTGACGAATTTTCTCCTAGGAACAAAATCTTAGTCTGACGAATCTTTCTCCTAAGATAGAAGACCTAGTCTGATGAACTTTCTCCTAGGAAAATAATCTTAGTCTGACGAATCTTTCTCCTAAGATAGAAGACCTAGTCTTTAGTCTAATGAATCTTTCTCCTAAGATGACAAAAAAGGACCTAGTCTGATGAATTTTCTCGTAGGATCGAATCTTAGTCCGATGGATCTTTCTCCTAAGATAGAAGACCTAGTCTGATGAACTTTCTCCTAGGAACATAATCTTAGTCTGACGAATCTTTCTCCTAAGATAGAAGACCTAGTCTGATGAACTTTCTCCTAGGATAGAAATCTTAGTCTGATGAATCTTTCTCCTAAGATACCAAAAAAAAAGATTAAAAAAGGACCTAGTCTGATAAATTTTCTCCTAGGATCGAAATCTTAGTCTGATGAATCTTTCTCCTAAGATACAAAAAAAAAAGATTAAAAAAGGACCTAGTCTGATAAATTTTCTCCTAGGATCGAAATCTTAGTCTGATGAATCTTTCTCCTAAGATAGAAGTCCTAGTCTGATGAACTTTCTCCCAATAGAAATCTTAGTCTGATGAATTTTTCTCCTAAGATAACAAAAGATAAGAAAACCCAGTATGATGAATTTTCTCCTAGGATAATAATTTTTATTTTCATTTAAAAAAAAAAGGGGAAAGTCTGCAATAATAAAAGAAAAAAAGAAGAAGAAAAAGAGGGTCAATTTTTAGTTTTCTTAAGTTATCAATAATTAGTTTTCTTGAAATGAGGGGTCCCGACTGGAGAATAGGGCCAGGTTTTACTTTGGTCAAACTTAGTTTATAGTTTTCCTTAAGCTCAATCTCAAATGTAGGAGACGCGCATCCTAGTCGATTATTTAATTTTACTTTTATCATTGCATCCTTTATCAATAGCATAGGTGATTTATAGTTCAACTAACACTCACAAATGTTCCTGGTACAAACTGGGGCAGAAAAATTTCTTTGTTTTGTCTGTTTTGTTGCGGTTGCAGGCGCCCACCTGGAGAACGAGGGAATTCGTTTTAAGTTTAAGTCATCAGGCGCCCACCTTGAGAATGAGGGAATCTATTTCAAGTTTTTGGCAATCAGGCGCCCACCTGGAGAACAAGGGAATACAATTCAAGTTTTGACAATCAGGCGCCCACCTGGAGAACAAGGTAATACAGTTCAAGTTTTTGGCAATCAGGCGCCCACCTGGAGAACAAGGGAATACAATTCAAGTTTTGACAATCAGGCGCCCACCTGGAGAACAAGGTAATACAGTTCAAGTTTTTGGCAATCAGGCGCCCACCTGGAGAACAAGGGAATACAGTTCAAGTTTTGGAAATCAGGCGCCCACCTGGAGAACGAGGGAATTTATTTCAAGTTTAAGTCATCAAGTTCCCACCTGGAGAACGAGGGAATTTATTTCAAGTTTAAGTCATCAGGTGCCCACCTGGAGAATGATGGAATTTATTTTAAGTTTTAAGTCAGCATCAGGCGCCCACCTGGAAAACGAGGGAATTCACTTCAAGTTTTAAGTCAGTTGCAGGCACCCACCTGAAGAACAGGGGCAACCTCCGGTCCTGTTTTCAAGTGAGAAGTAGCAGAAGCTCGCCTCAAGAATCTAAGTCGACAGGGTTTGAGATGGCCAAATGAAGTCTCAATCAAAAATAAAGAAAAATAGAAGTGAATCCAAAATGCAGAAGCGGAGACAAGATGTGTATTGCTTAAGACATGACTGAAGTCACGAGCTTTGCATGTTCCGCCGTGATCCGAAAAGCTGAAGAAGAATGAACTAGCACCTACAGCTAGCAAGCATCAAGGTTCAAATCAAAAGTCTGCATGAAGCACCATTTAATACTCAAGACCAAGCTTCAGAAGACTCGTAGATAGGAATCTTGTAACTCGTAGCTGATAGGCTTAGTTAGTCTTTTAATTTTGATGTTGATGTAATAACGGGACCGCGAACCGGAGCCTCGACGGAACCTCGCTCGACTCTCGAACTCATCACTCCAAAACTTCCAGAACTACACTGACCTGATTCCTTTATAGCCAAGGATATGTAGGCAACCTCCAAAGCAAGGTTCGGTCAAACCCTTTTCAAAATGCTTTCAAATGGAGTACCAAACGGGAAAAAATGGCTCTTAATTGCTCACTTTATCTTTGCCCGAAAACTCTTCATGTTCTCGAGCAAAGAGGGGCAGTTGTGAGCACCCAATTTTTGCCCCGCATGGAAATTACTCCTAAAAATAATCCAAAAATAATTTCTTATGAATTTTAGGAGTTTTTTTATTTAGTTGCATTTCATGCATGTTTAATAATTTAAAATTATAGAAAAATCATAAAAAAGTTGTCACATTTTATTTCATGTCACCTTAGGTTTAATTTGTATTTTGAGGAATCAATTACTCATCAAGTTGTATGATTAATACATTAAAATTACAAATTTTTTTTTAGTAATTTCATATGCATTTTTAGTTAAATTAATTTAGTTAATTGTTAGGAAAAAGTAAGTAGTACAATTCTGCAAAATTAAGTTTGATTTAGAAAATTTGAATGACCACGTTTGAAAATAAATTGAAAGAAAATGGGGGCTTATTTTCTTAAAAATCGGAGGAGCCAATTTTGCATGGCCCAAAATTTTCCTAACCTGGCCCATTCCAATACCCCTCTCTTTAAAACTAGCATTTTCCTATACCTAAACCTAGACCTAATCATATACCAAAATTTAGACACAAAAAGACCCCCTCCCTCACAAAAAAAAAAACGAAGAACGGCAGCTACCCTCAAGATTTAGCTCTTGGATTAGCTAAATCTCTCTCGGTAACATTTTTGGTTTTTATTTTGCAGAGACATTAAGGAGAGAATTTCTCTTTCTTTTCTATTGATAGCAAAAAGAAAAGCTTTACAAAGATAAATAAATCAAATAGCATTCTAAAAAGGGGGATAACAGTTTTGTCTCCGAAAGAGTTTTCTCTTTGTTTCTGTCTAAAGAAGTCATGGCAAAACGATAGCAGAAGCTCTTCATTGGAGAAGCCCGCCGCGTCGACTTCGCCGGAGATGTTGATGACGGTGGGAATTTTCAGATCTGGCTGGGCGAGCTAACGTCGGCGACTTTCGAACTCCATTAAAACCATCTGTCACCAAGATCTTAAACCTTCTCCAAAAATCAACCCAAAACCACCCGTAAAGTACCAATATTTTATGCCGCAGTTTGAAGTAGTCAAAGATCTGACTTGCGAGTACGCAATTGAGGTTGCCGTTTGAGGTTTACGGACGACGAGTTCATGTTCAACTAAAACACTGCTTTCTTCTTGTAAATCAATTGGAAAATCTTTATATATATTGGAAGGTTTCAAAGTTTTGCAGGCCAGTACATTTATTTGTTTTGTCAATACAGAAATTGGTGTTTGGTAATTTTCCGTTTATGTCTTTACTGCATTTCTTTTTATTCACTTTTCTATTTTGTCTATTTTGTGTCTTTTGATTAAGTTCTATTAGGTATTTTATAACTTAGTATGGTTTTCATTTATTCATTCAATGTTATTCTAGTATAATATGTTTTGCTTATCTCATAACAATTTCCCTGCACCTATCATGTTTATCAGTATAAGTATCGTTTTAAAGAGGTAGTATAATTTATGGAGAAGTACAAGGCCTTGCGATAATCCAAAACTTAGGAAATTAATTTATGAACATCGTAGTTTGCTTTAGGTACGATTAATAATAAAGTATTGTGGTTATAGGTACGGCTCACGTGGCATGGTCATGATACATAAATCCCATTCGAGTTCGAGTGCACGCTGGCGTGACTCATCCATAATTCTCTAATAATAAAAATAAACATATTGTAGATCGCGGGTACGGTTCCCGTGGCGTGATTCGCAATGTGCACAAAAACAAGCGAGTGCACGACACCGCGACTTGTTTAAATAAACTCCATAATTGTTTAAAATAATTAAAAGCGGCTAAAAAGTTAAAAAGTCACAATAAACTTTAAATATGTAACTAATCAGATAATTAGGCCAATTATTTATAGTTGAGCGACAGTGCTAAAACCACGGAACTCGGGAATGCCTAACACCTTCTCCCGAGTTAACAGAATTCCTTACCCGAATTTTGATGTTTTGCGGACTGTAAACAGAGTCAAACTTCCTCGATCCAGAATTTTAAACTGGTGACTTGAGACACCATAAATTATTCCAAGGGGCGACTCTGAATTAGAATAAATAATTCCGTTCTGATTATTGTCACTTTAATTGGAAAAACTCCCTTCTACCCTTCCCGGGGTAGTAAAAAGGAGGTGTGACACTTATGAATGAGGATTCTTGCCCAAAAGCTATTGGTATGTTGGTAAGTCCTCCAGGCAAGATTTGTGAAAGCTACTTTGTTCTTAAGGTCATCTTTTTGGAGCCCTAATCCTCCATCAGCCTTCTTTTTTGTGACCTTATCCCTCTTGATTAGGTGCATTTTTTTTAAGGGTGGTGCCCCATAGAAAGTTCCTTTAGATTTTATCAATTTGCTTGGTAACTTTGGTGGGCAGATTGATATATTGCATGACATGACTAGGAATGTTGTTTAAGGAGGTCTTGGCCATCATAGTTCTACCATTCATGCTTAGGCAGCTTGTTTTCCATCCAGCCAACTTGGATTGCATGTTATCAATAATGAATTGAAAGTCAGCACTGGTTGATTTTTTGTGGAAAATGGGGAAACCCGGGTATTTTCCAAAGGATGTGGTGGCTTGAATGGATAGTGATTTGGTGAGGTTCTCTAGAGAGTCTTGGGATGTATAAGAGGAGAAGAGAACTCTCGACTTGGAAAGGTTTATTTTCTGGCCTCACTGATCGTTGAAGTTTTGAAGAATATAGAGGATGGTATTGCAGTTTCTGGAGTTTGCTTTAGCAAAAAATGTGAGGTCATATGCAAAGAAGAGGTGAGATATCCTAGGGCCATATCTGCTGATACTTATGGGTTTCCACATATTGTCCAGGGCAGCCTTATCGATAGACCTGGATACTCTTTCCATACACATTATGAAAAGGTAGGGAGATATTGGGTCTCCCTGCCTTATGCCTCTAGTAGGCTTAAAAGATACAGTTTTCCCACCATTAACAAGAATGTAGATGGATGAAGAACTAATGCAGGACATAATGAGTTTGGACAAGCCTGGAGGAAAATTAAAAGCATGAAGGGTGTCTCTTATAAAGGACCACTCCAGCCTGTCAAAGGCTTTTTCAAGATCAATTTTGAGGATCGTGATTCCCTTTTATTTTTCTGAAGTGAGTGATGTATTCCTGGACAATGATGTCATTTTCACAGGCTTTCCTGTTGGATAGAAAACTGGCTTGACTAGGCCCAATGATATGAGGCAAGAGAGGTTTAATTCTGTTGACAATAATCTTAGTGATGGTCTTGTATATTGTGTGACACAAACCAATTGGCCTAAAGCTTTTCAGCATTGATGCTTGAGGACATTTTGGGATGAGGCAAATCAGGGTTTGGTTCATGGTTTCATCCATGGAGCTGGAGGAAAAGCACTTCTTGCAGAAATCAGTGACAGAGTTTCCCACCATGTCCCAGTATTTCTAGTAGAAGAAAGGGCGGAGGCCATCGGAGCTAGGAGTTTTTTAAGGGTTTATGCGAGAAGATTGCCCTTTTTATCTCACCCAACTCTAGAGGTCTGTCTATATTGTCTCTTTGAGGGTCAGCCAAAGTGTGGGACATGGTGAGATGACTGGTGGTGGCCATTGGGGCTTTGAAGTGGGAGGAGGTGTAGAGATCTGTAAAGAAGCCCATTATGGCTGTTTGGATATCATGCTGATCATGGAGCCAATTTCCATTCTCTTCTTTAAGAGAGAGGATTTTGTTCCTTCTTCTTCTTCTTCTTCTTCTTCTTCTTCTTCTTCTTCTATTAAGGGTGGTGTGGAAGAATCTGGTGCTAGCATCACCCTCGTTGAGCAAGTTAATCCTAGATTTGAGCTTCTAGAAACCCTCTTCATTTTTTAGGATTAGGTTAAGCTCACTAGCCAAATTGGTTTCTAGGTTTAGCAAATAGATATTAATTGGTAGTTAGGGGATCTCTGGATTCCTGAAATTCTAGCAAGAATTCTTCTCTTTTGATGGAAGATGTTACAAAAGGTGTCCCGGTTCCATTTGGTAACAATTTTTTTGAAAGAATCAGTGGATTGGAGGAGAGTGAAGTGGTAAGAGAAATCCTTATTGATGATGTTAGGGAAGAATGAGTGGCTAATCCACATTGACTCAAATTTAAAGGGCCTAGTAAGGTTGTTGGAGGATGACCCTACCAGGCTAACTTGGATGGGGCAGTGATCAGAGTGGGTCCTAGGAAGGTGCAATACAGTAGCCTCAGGGTACTATTTGATCCAACTTTCATTTTCAAAGCATCTATCTATTCTTTCTAGGATAAAAGATGCCTTATTACTGTATCTCTTATTTGACCATGTGTATTTACTCCCGTTGTAACCTAGATCTAGAAGATTACATTCATTTATACAGTTCCAAAATAGGTTACTGTGACTAGGGGATATGGGATTTCCCCCAAATTTATCCCTAGCTTGTAAGACTTCATTGAAGTCTCCTCCCACAAACCAGTTGTTTGTGAGATTTTTGGAGATTCCAATTAAGTTCTCCCGCAGGATTTTCCTATTAGATAGAACATTGCTTGCATAGATTGCAGATAAAAGCCATGAAGAATGATTAGGAAGTACCTTCACCATTGCATGAATACCTTGGGGAGTGGTGGCCACCTCTTCAACACTCACACAGTCCTCTTTCCACATAAGCACAATCCCCCCATACATGCCTATTGCTGGTGACTGGATAATCATGTCGAACTGGAGCTTCTCTGCCAACTTCTTGTGATCAACCATTTTGGTTTCAAGAAGGACGAGCATGGCTGGCTTGTGCATCTTCACCATTTCCATACAATGCCGCCTGAACTCGCATTGTTACCACCCCTAACATTTCATATGATGTAATTCATTAGGGGTGGTGGGGGTTGGTGGTGGAGACTCTCCTGAGGGTTCCCTGTTCCTTGCGGACACCTCGATGGAGACTGGGGGGTTTTCCTTTCGGGACTCAAGACTGGGGGGGTTTTCCTTTCGGGACTCAAGACTGGGGTCAGATTCAGTATATGATTGATTGGACCGTGAGTTTGGAGGGACACTAAGCTCATTCCGCACTTGACCATCGATCTGGGGCACAGAACCACTAGCACCTCGCTGGTGTTGAGACTGAATTCGATTGTCCTGACTGAGTCCAGTAGGAGCGAATCTGTTCGTAGGGGGCCGTAGATTGCTCCGTCCTCCTCTAGCGAGCTTTTCTTTTTGAGGATTTCTAGGGCCTTGGAGATTCCCCTTTTGATGTTGTTGAGGGACGGGGAGGTGCTCTTCTCTTGTGGTGCAGAAGATGATCGCTTCTTTCTTTAACTCCCAAGTTTATACACAGAAATAAACTACAAAAGCTACCAAATCCACGGCCAACAGGGAATGCGCATCACAAACTCTGTGGTGTCGTAGAAGGAAGATAGGACTAAGCATCACTTGGACATCAAACGCTACCAGAAAAACACAACTCAAACGTACATAGTTATTATATACGGACATAGAAAAAAAATGAAGATTCCTATTTAACGCGACAGAAATAAATTGGACTCGAATAAGTGTTGTAGTTGGGATTCTAACTTGAGAAAGTCAAATAAATATTTCTGTCTCGACTATTAGGAGAAGAAAACGGGAGGTGGAAATGGACAGGTCAAAAGCTCATAAAATGCTACGTAAACTGTCTAAACTGTTCTAAGATCAAATTATGGATGTTATTGTAGATTGGATCACTAACAGTAGATTGTATAGTCTTTGCTCCTCTTGATAAAAGAAATTTTTCCATATCGCTTTGTTACCTTATTTGGGGACATCAATTCATTATACACCGTCAAATTATTTTATCCATTAATTTTAATATTACCATAATTAACTCATCATTAAATACTACTAACCTAAAGAAAAACTGATTCGAAGACTATAATTAGAAGAGTTATACAAAAGGTTCTTTGAAAAAGAGACGATTAAAGCCATTTGAGCAACTTATCCGAATGTATAATCTGGTTGTAATAGCTGAGTAGAAAAAGTTTTGCTATACACTGTTTATTGGGGATGTCCAACTGCAACGCCTTTTATTCTTGTACATAATTTCAGTTTGGTAATGAAAGTTTGACTGACCAAAGAAAGAAAAAAACTCTAGGGATATGTTTGGAAAGCCCTCTGTATTTATTTGGCTGTATAATTACTATCTCCTCCGGTCCAATATAAGTGATTTTTTGGATATTTTCACACACATTAAGAAATACATCTTTTAGCATTAATTAACAATGAAATTTAATATTTACTATCTCACATAAACACTCCTAATACATACTCCAATACTATTTACTCCAAGGACAATATAGGGAAAAAATAATTAATTCATTCTTAAAATTTAAAAAAATCACTTATTTTAAAGCGGAGGGAATAATATTGTAATTATAATGGCTTGTTTGTTTGTCATGCGTTTGATTGTACAAGTGTAAATACATAATTTTTCAGAATAACATGTAAAACTATTTTGATATTAAATATTATTATATATTGAAATAAAAAAAAGGAATTGGAAAGGTTGCCTTGTAATTACATCATGTGTAATGTAATTACACCCAATTCTTTACCCCTTTTGGAGTGTGTAATTACTCTCTCCCCATTACACTCAATTTCTCAAATAAACATGTCAAAGTGTGTAATTACGCCCAACTCCAATGGCTTATATTTGTCTCAGTATTTTGGTTATTATGTAGCCATAAAACTATTTCTTGTATAACCACGATGTCACTCTCTAAACTAAGGCAACAAACTCCACAACGTAGATGAATATAAGATTACTTTCTTTCGAAAAAAAGAAAAAAACAATTACTAGTATAGTATATCTCAAGAGCTTTAATATTAAGAGTTGAATAAGGTTTGTTTAGTTTCTTTAAACCAGAATGATCGAAGATATAATCATTCCATTACCCCATCCCAATATAATAAGGAACCCACTCCAGTGGATATCATAATGAGTGTACGTTACTTTCTCCCAAAAAAATAGAGCTTTTAAATTTTCAAAAAACTGGATCACCCCACAGCTCAGATTCCCATATTTCCAACCTATCTTTTTCCCCCTAATTCCCTCTCAATTTTATAAAAGCCTCTTTTTCTCTGTTTTCTATACATTTTTACACTCTCCGCCAAAACTAGACGGCGCCGGCACTATAACGCCGCCGATTATCTTCTCCCAAGGGAAGAGCAAAAGAAAGAGAAACACATAATTCTCTAACATATCTGACTTTAATTGTCAAAAATTCTGTATTTGCTCTATTATTTTTAGCTATGGTCGCAGAGTAAAAGAGTGATAGGAGAAGGAAAAAAATTGTGGGTTCTGCCCAAAAATGCTATGCAGAAAGAATTCAGTTAGATGTGGGCGTGGAACAGTACCAGTGTATCTAAATGTGTACGATCTCACTTCTATTAATGGTTATGCTTATTGGCTTGGTCTTGGTGTTTACCATTCTGGTGTTCAAGGTCAGCGATAACTCAGTCTTTTTCTTTTTTATATTATTAGATCTAGGCATATTTAGGTTGCTTAATTATTTGAAAAGCAAGAAATTTTGTTAATTAATTTGGTAATTTCTTTGTTAGTTCACGGCGTGGAGTATGCATTTGGAGCTCACGAGTATCCAACAACAGGGATATTTGAAGGGGAACCGAAACAGTGCGAGGGATTTACGTTTAGGAAAGCAATTTTGATTGGATGGACAGAGATGACTCAGAGAGAAGTGAGGGGAGTAATGGAAGAGCTTGCTGAGAAATACAGAGGAAATGCTTACAACCTTATAACTATGAATTGTAACCATTTCTGCAATGATGCTTGTCTTAAACTTACAGGCAATCCTATCCCCAGTTGGGTAAATCGTCTTGCACGCATCGGTAAGTCTCTTAATCAATCAATTAACTATGAATCGGCTATATGAATAATCTGAATAGTGATGCTCAATATATTCAATACAGTCGGGCTTCGTTTGGTAGATATTAATCCCGAGATTCAATTTGAATTGAGTTTGTTCCATGTTTGGTTTAGATAAAATCGTAGTATGATTAGTTATCCTAGGATTGTAGTTTTTTTTTATCCCTGTGGGATATGGGATTAGTATAATTAATTATAGGATAACTTGTTTCCAACCAAAATGGTTAACTATGTTTACTATTGGTTGTTAACTTACGGCAATCCGAAGTATGTTTCTTATTATGTTAGTACCACTTAATAAGTATGTAATTATACGATATTTCTTGTCACTTTATGGAGTTCCAAAATATTCTGTCCTCTTTGGAACTTTTTGTTTTCTCATGATGTTGCTAAATTAGGAAATTTCTTCTGTTTCACACCACTGGTTCTTGTTTTGCAACTGAATTACTTAAAAAAAGAAAGAAGGGCTAACGAAATGCACAAAGTATTCTGTGTTTATGCAAGCTCGCGGAAAGATCGCACCCCAAGGATGTGATATAGGTTGCCTATGCTGATACAAACATTAGTGATTGATTTCATAGCTTGAACACGTTCACATGAAGACATATTTATCATTCTTGATTAATCAGGTTTTCACACTGAGAGATAGCTTAATACTACTCCCTCCGATTAAAAATAAGTGATTTTTTGGTATTTTTTTTATGGTCCAAATAAGTGATTTTTTCAGAAGTTGAGAATGAATTAATTATTTTTTTTCCTACGTTGCCCAGAGAGTAAATAATATTGGAGTATGTGTTAAGAGTATTTATGTGGGATAAAAAAAGGTAATATGGTCAATTTCATTGCTAACTAATTTTAAAAGGTGAATTTTTTAATCCGTGTGAAAACAGCCAAAAATCACTTATTTGGAGTGAGTAGGAAATTTATGGGGCCCAGATGTGGCCTGATAGCTACTCAAAGCCGTAGAGTGTAGCAAACGTCCTATTCCCCAATTGAAAAGCTAGTTCTGACTTAAGGATGTACCCTTATAGGAATTGCTTATCCAAGAACTTTCCTTGATATGGTTTGATGTAATTAAAATATTGTTCTGATTCTTTTCAAATTTGGTCGGTTCCAGTTTTCTGCTGCCATACGTCAATGCTTTTGAATTTGAGAATTAATCGCGTCTTAAATTTACGTAGGTTTATTTTGCAATTGCATTATTCCAGTCAGCTTGAACTCGACCAAAGTTGGCCACCATCGGATTGAAGACAAGGCCTGTGATGAAGGGGAAAAGAAGAAACTTAGAAGCCGCTCTAATAGACTGACTCCGTCGACGGATTCATCTCCATCTTCGGAGGAGAAGTCGTGTTCTCCGCCGCTAATCAAAAGTAGAAGCAACAGAAGCAAGAGTCCAGTGCCTTCATCTTCAGCCTTGATATCCATTTCAACATAGCTTTCTTGATAATGAAGGGCACTCCACATGATTTGTTATGTTCTACATTTATTCTTTTGCTCTCCACTTTACTTCATAAAGCAAACAACTCTGAAATTTCTGTACATGAATGATTTCTGTGAAATGGGTGACAGCTTCCTTGCATCGTGAGACTCAAGGGGTCGTCTGGTAGGGTGTATAAGAATAGTGCGGAATAAGGTGTATTAGTAATGCTAATGCATGGGTTAGTAATGCAAGCATTAGTTATGCATATAGTATTTCTTATCTACTGTTTGGTGGGGTGTATTAAAATTATAATGCATTGCATATTTTAAAAAGAAATAGTTGTTTACAAAATGCCCTCCTTATTTTCTAGCTTTAAGAGACTTTAAGGATAATTTTGTCTTTAACCATGCTAATGCATGCATTAATAGCCTTGGTATTACTAATGTCATGGTTTTTTATGCATAAGATAATGTCAAGTATGATGTATAACTAGTGCAAATATTAGTTATACATAGGTTGAAAAAATGTACCAAACAAAGTATTAATAATGCATAGAGCTAATGCATGCATTAGTTTTTCTAATACCTCCTGCCAAACGACCCTCAATATAATAGATAGCTGCATCAACATTAAATTTGAGTGTCTTAAAAGGCAATTATAAGATTTTATTAGACTACATAAATAATTCCACCACGTGCGGGATAATACTGTTGTATAAATAGTTCCGCCATCATCCTGATTTTGCAGTATGTTGGATAACATGTTCAGACCAAGCAATACTTGAAGACCAAGAGGTCCTAATTTGGTTTAAAACTATAACACAAAAAAGAAAAAAAATATTAACCGTAGTACAATGAGACACATCAGATGTAGGGTGACTAGGAATCTGCTCTGCTTTTCCTTTTTGAGAGTAAGTTGCCTTTTAGCAGCTTTCGGCATCAAAAGGCCTGCTTTTTCCTCTAGTTTTACCAAAAATACCAAACCCCTCCCGAATTTGTCCTCCACCAATCTTTTATTCTTGCGCGCCCATTTCTAGTCTTAATAAAGTCTTATGTTATACCTGAAATTGGACCCACAATCTTACCGAACTATCATATTTCACAAGTCATTACAGCATCTACTAGCTCTCTCAAACCTACCATGGAATATGGTAGCCTTGCGGTAACACACATTAAATTCGTTGTTACACCAAATTCCACAGTTATACTAAAAGGTAGAAAGAAAATCCTCAAGGAAAGAGTAACTATCTATATATTTATGTTGAATAAGAGTAGTTATATGAAGAATAGCTCCACTTACCATTCCATATCTTGTCTTAGCATACAAGTCGGGGAAGGGGGAACAGAGGGGGAATAAAGGAAAGAAAAAGATAAATTTCCAAACAATAGCATGCGCAGCTTGAGGCGCGGCTTGAACAACTCCTGCACAGGAATGATATTTTTATTATCAGCAAACGACTACCAAACAAATTTCAGAATTCAATCACTATGTGGAAACAGAAAACCTACTTCGCATTAACAAATAATATTTGGTGCACACAGTGACATGCCAAACAACGGTGTTCTTAGCCCTGCTTTGCTCTCAGTGACTCCACAAAATTATCCAGGATGAGTGGCCAGGCAAGAAAGGGGTCATAATTGCTCAAGTCTGGAAAGCTAATCTGTTACACAAAAACATTAAGATAGGAGATAAGAGTTTAATCTTAACACTGAGTCATCAAAGTCGCCACAAGGCTTCTGATGCATGCAACTATCAGATGACAACCTGATTGCTCCTACTAGGTGATGACACAAATAGGATAACTAAAACAGATTGACAAAGTGAAAGTGAACTGAAGATTTACCTCATTAACAAACCTATAAAATCCCATCCATTGATCCATGTTTATAACCTTGTAATCAGTCTGCGTCTGCACCAATAACCAAGCACATAAGCACACTCCTAATTACTAGAATTTAGAAGGATTACTCTGATCTTCAATGTTGCTGATGGTTCTTCTTCAATAAATATGAAACAATGACTAAAAAAAGCAAGATTTTCAGCGGGAAAGTCCCCTTTTACAAGGGAAGTGATCAAGTATCCACTATAAAAGGAGCTATAGATAGAAGTTGCAGGGTTCCCGGTTAAACAAATGGTGTCCACTGAAGAATGAGCTCCGAACATAGATGATTAGCAGTAAATGATATCATTCAAAAGGACCCTAAGGGAATTATCAGAGGCCAATTATACATAGCAGGAGGACACAGTGCAACTCACCTTCAAATACTGAATAAGGGCGTCAACTTGGGGTCGAAATTCAAACCCTAAAACGAGATCAAGCAGGAGACAAATGCTCTCGACGTCTATGCTCTTCTGCTTCTCCTCTAGAAAAGAGGTAATAAAAAGAGAAAACTGGTAATCAGAAGAAAGAAGACACCTCAAATATGCAATTTACCTTCTGCAACAAATTAAAATTTTCTATTATAAATGAAAACAAAATCTAAACAGCATAACACAACATCTTATTCTTTCCAAGCTCCAAAGCATTATATCTGATTAGACATTTTCATACCAATATTTTATTAAAGTATTCTGTACTTTTTTATCTTTGTTTTCTTTTTCAGTCTAAAGCTGATCAATGAATCTTTCCTTCAAGAATTAACAAAGCTTGATGTTACACAACATGTGAAGAGGAAGCACCATACCCGTCAAGCAATACTGAAACGCATAGGAGTAGAACTCTACAAAATTTGACGGCCTTCTGACCTTTTAAAGAAGGGGAAATGTGGATATTAGCGGAACAGAACAGCAATCCTTCTCACAGCAGAAGGGTACCAAAAATTTCACATAGCATGAGCGGAAGTTCAAATATAATAGGTACCTCCTTCTCAAGTTCTGGGAGTGCTTTCTTCAATTTCTGTGTTGTGTCAGCTCTTAAAGCTTTGAGGCCCCTCCGCCACTCATCCTAGTAGTCAAAGCAATGGTGAGTTAATAAGAAGCATACAAGCAAATATAAGCAAAGAAAGCTATCAAACTGACAAGTAGCCCAGCAACTGGTTAATGGGTTCAAATCATTATTTCGGATTTGTGGAAGAGGGAGCAGGAATATTTGTTAATCTTCATAGAAACAACAAGACAATCTACACATCGCGAAAAAGAATATTTGTATCCCTAGAAAAACCTGATACACATATATTTCTTGCATTTTACAAAGTGATAGGCTTATAAGTGCTCGCTATTTTACAAATGCTCACTGCCCTTACTATTTTGGTATAAATTGATCCTCCATTAAACTTTGGTGCAAACTAATTGGACTGACAATAAGCCAAGCATACATTTTTTTAATGAAATGACCCAAGCATACTCATAGTAAAACGTTGACGTACAGTCAAGAAACCATGAGTGATGCTACTACTAATATTACTTTAGTGTTTCAGATGTACTACACTGCTTTTGCTGTTTCAATCATCTTCCTCAATCTTTCACGGGTAGCTTTTGTTTTCTTCCTTCCAAGATTGTCTATTGGGTCTATACTTGGAAAGTTAAACTCATCTGTTATGTCTGTTTATCTCAAATACTGTAGTTCTTAAATTAAGACTGGGTTCTTTCTTTTCCAGGCATATAAATGTACTTTGTTATCTTGGGAGTTTGTGCCAAAGGGTACTCCCGTGAAAAGGGTGCTGAAGAAAATTGATCAAAGTCTCAGTTTTTCTAAAATGTTTAACTATTCTTAACCTAGGAAGTAGCCAGTTCCTGCAAAAATTAGCCAGCTAAATGGACGAATTGGTGTGCATCATTTTGACTGTTTGCTCAGGACAATTATTCAATTGGATTTTTGAATTATGCTTTTGCCACCTGTGTCTTAGATATGCCCATCTGAACATGTTCATACTTCTAGAATAGTCTTTTGTCCGGGATGACATGTAATCTAAGAAAGGAGTATTTGCCATGCGCCTGGAGAATCTTTGTTTTAAGAACTCATCCCAGGGCTTAAGTTTTGGAAGTTTGTGATCAGTGAGGTCTAGAAGCTACATTCATTGAGTAATAAATTATGAAGCATCTTCTAGAAGGAAGTTGAGATACGGAAATAATTGCTGTTTATTGTACGAAACCTAATTGTATTGATTATTCTATTGTACTGCATTATCTGCCATATCAGTTGGGTACTACATAAGGTGTTTATAGTTTTTGTTAATATATTAGTGTTGTCTGCTACAGTATTGAAAGTGTTGCATGTATTTGATGCTCTAATGAAGTCAAACAAATACATACCAGTGAAAAGTATCCTTGTTTTTCAGACTGCATCTTCCTAAAATTCAAAGTTATTGTTATTAAACCTCTGAAGATGTAGGATACTTCATACAAACTAAAAAGTAACTGAGTATAATGGGTCTCACCATGCAAGCATCAATATCCTGACGTCGGTATGTTCGACTTCCAAATCGGAACAAAGAATCTCAATTCCTTCCGGGCTAACCATGAAAAATATAAAGTGCATTAATCAAGTGAAAAACTGAGGAACTTAAACAAGCTGGTGAAACTGCCCTAATTGGGTGGAAAAGTTGAATGATAATATCCATATTTTTCTTCTTTAGTTTTTCCAAGCGTAACTTTCTTGCTTCAAAATCTCATATTTTCCTCGATGGATATTAGAAGCGCAAACAACATAAGGTACTTGTAATGCTCGGAAATTACAGAATAGGGATTACACTGATACAAAAGAAAAATGGTAATGCACTTACTCAATCATACCAGACGAAGTATTGGCATATGTATGAAATAATTGGTCGATACGTTCCAATTCCTTATTTGCTGCTTTACTTGAAGCTGAAGCAATGAAAACGAAGTGAGATACTGTTGTAATGCAGCTACACTGCATATACTATATTCTACTCATAACACGTAATGACAGAAAAAAAATAAAAAAATATTAAGTGTCCAAGAGGTCTGAGTGCATCAATAGAGTAGTTCTCAAGCACCTACGACAAAAATTTCAGCAGATACAAATTAAACGGGACATTATTTCCGAGACAATATATCCACATCCAATACTCCCAAAAATTCCAAGAATAACATCTCATAAAGCGATACCCAAGTACTCACAAGAATTAAAACAAAAAAAGGACTAAAACCTAACAACACCAACCACATTAGCATCAAAGCGTACACCAACCGGATACTGTGCAATGGAAAGTGGATGACACCTTGGGATGACCTTAAAGATAATGTGTTTCCTTTTATGTTGGGCACATGCGGAAGAGGGTTAAAGACTTAAAGGTAAACCGTGAAAATTTAAAGCACTACAGAATACAGGAAAACTAAAACTCCTAACCTATAGTGTCTTCTTCTTTGTGTGTGTGCGTTGTTTGGAGTGGGGGGTGGGGGTTAATGGGGATCCTTATGATCACACAAAACTTGACAGTGACACTATTCTGCCCCGGTGGTCACAGCTGCCTATAGTTTGTATCTTGACCAGATTGTCGCAACTAGTACTTACACCATAGAACTCTCATCTATACTCGAACAACATTCCAGAAAAACTTTAATCAGATAGCGTAGTTCAAGTGGCAATCAAGTCCAACATGCGGGTTACAAGATTCTAATAAATGAACAAGTTATTACGGTAAAACCCTTTTTTCTTTTTTGTTTTTTGATGGTGGTGGTGTACGCATAGCTTGCACGTAGCTCAACTATTCCATCGAGTACCTGCTACCTCTTGTCATAGACACTTCTCTGAAACTAATCTAATTGTAAATGTCCCAAGATTTGGAAGCCGCTAATGCGAATTAATCATCAGTTATCAAAATCCAATTTCTAAGGGGTCTACCACATGATGTAATACTCATAAAAATAAAAAGGGAAGGGGGAGGGTTACATGATCTATCCAAAAGAAAAATAATTAAAATCTTTATTCAAATAATAGGAACTTAAAGGACAAAATTAACTCCATGTGCAAAGTAAACATGCAATACTAATTTTTCGAGAAGATGCATTGGAATCAATAATTAAAAATGAACATAACAATAAGAGGAAGAATTTACCAGAGCGAAACAAATCGACAGCAGGATTGGTGGAGGCTGCAGAACCAGTTACGCCTTTCTTGGATGAAGTACGAGGCATCTTCAAGTAATAAAATTGGGGTAAAAGGAGATGATGATGATCCTCGGAGTGAACGGTCCAAGGGTCTCCAGAGGAAGTGGGTGTTTCTGGAATTTGGTGTGGGGATGAATCAATATATATATACGCGTATCGTCCAAATTCGAAGGCGGCGTGTGGCAGTAACAAAAGAGAGAGGAAGCTTCGCTGGCGTTTGGGATCGACGAATTGCAAGTAAGTGTTTTGTTTATATATATTGAATGAAAGAGGCCGTGATCAGCTGTTAACACACCTCGCAGCCGTCTCACCAACTGGGTGCTACAAGTACAATAGTCTCTCTCTCTCTCTCTTTTTTTTAGAAAAAAAAAAAATCTACAGGTAGTTAACTAGTTATAACTAGAGGAATTAACGCAAACTACCTATAAAAACTAAACTAATTACTAGTTTTTACCTACACTGAATATATTTACATTTTATACCCATGCGATCTAACTTAATTACCCGACTGACCACCCATTTCCCTTGACCCATACGTTTCTCATTGGTGTTGAATTTGTCCTCTAATTAATGTCTTCTTCTTAATTTGTTTTTCGGTATTTGAGTTGAAACCGTAGGCAAACTTTTGAGAAGTAATAATTAAAATGATCAAATTTAGTGTTCTTTTAACTTACAAATACACAATCAGAGGCGGAGCTAATCTTTCGTCTACGGGTTCGGCCGAAGTACCTTTTGTATAAACCATGTATTTGTCTTAAGAAATATATTGAATATGTATAAATTATTAATTTAGAACTCAGTGACTTAAGAAGACTAAAATTCCGAACTCATAAACTTTTAATCCTGGCTCCGCCTCTGTGCACAATCACTTTTATTGTGTGGAGACATGATGAGGAACATGTTACCTAAGCACGCTAAATCCTCTAAAAAAGTTTAATTATTTTGAACTTTCAAATTTAAAATTTAATTGGAATAACGTATAAGTGATATGAATTTAAAAAGGATTGTCCTTAATTTTTGTCCAGTTATCGTCCACATTTTCAATAAATAAATAATAATATTTATTAACATTAAAAAATTTATTAACATTAATGGAATTCCATGGAGATATTATTCATTGCATAAGCTCTCATTGAGTTAATTAGATTATGTGACAACTGGTATTATTTTTGTTTAATAATTAAATTTATAAAAAAAATTAAACTTTTTGCGTACAGTTGAATACCCTATTGGCATATCTATATACTATATTGGTATCATATGTTAGCTGAAATTTTTTTTTTGTTGTATTAGCTACATTTAATTGGTACACTATTTGATTTTTCTTTAGTAATAGTAGAATAGTACAGTATCTTGAATTATTTTAATTTTCGTTCATGCATGTATATTATGTAATCATTTTGATTTTTTCTTTATGCGTTTGTTTTATATAATATTATTATACTATAATATCTTGAAATACATTCTTATATTAATATGTGGTACAAATTTTTTTAATTTTCTCTTTATGCATGTGTATTATGTAATAGTAATATAGTCATATATAGTTGCCTGGAATTAATTAGTAGAACTGTATACCCTATTGGTATAATTATATGTCATATTGGTATCATATGGTAGTTGGAATATTTTTTGGTTGTTTTAACTGCATTTTAAGTAAATTCTATTCTAAAATGATTCATATGATCATGTTTTGTTATGTTGCATTTTCTTGTACCTATGAATATAGATTTTATGTATTATGTAATAGTTTTTATCGTTATATGCAGCTGTTGGAACGACCCGTACAACTAATACC
>ML297865.1:0-43302 GCA_005239495.1 Nicotiana undulata
CGCTTTAGAATTTTACCTTTAAACCTGAGGGTCTGCCTAGTACCTCCCTTTAGGATAGTAGTCATAACCTCCTCCGGAACTGATAGGATGGGACGGGTAATAGCACGCAATAGAGTTCGGGACCAACACGCGCTTCAATTACCTTCACGGGGTGGGAAAGGGTAGAATATGGATATGATGACTGATGCGCTAATACCACGTGTAGTTCCTCTCTGAGGAGTGTCATACCGGGTATTGCATTGATGTGATCCATATTATTTCAAACATAGGATATCCCTTCCTTTAAATGATAGATTATAACTCTTTTCAAAAACTTAGTCATTTTATAACTGTTTCCCAAACACTTGCTTGCTTAATATTTAAAATCCCCTCTTACTTGAGCCTCTACTTGTTATTTGTTGAACTGTACAAATTCACAAAAACTATTTGGCCGGGAACCACACTCGTGGATCTGAGGGTTGCCTAACACCTTCCCCTTGGGGTAATTTCAAGCCCTTACCCTATCTCTGTTTAGCAACGTAGTTGTAAATGAACCCCTAGGTGCCCTAACGCACCGTTAAAATCATTAGGTGGCGACTCTAAAAAAATGCAAACCCCTTTTCCCAAAAGAGTTGCCTCAACCCAAATGTCCTGAACCCGATCTACGCGAGAAAAAGGGGGGCGCGACATGAGTAACCCAAGATGGTAAATAGATTTCTTGCGTTAGTTGACATTTTCGAAGAATGTTGCAAATGTATTAATAGATCTCCTTGTGAGACACCCAGATGGTGCACTCTAAAATAGTACATCTGGATATGAGTACTACAAACATAGGAACTGAGAGCCTAGAATGGATAAATATTACCTTACTATGGCTCCCGTCCCTAGTAGGGAGAGAATATTAGGCAACCCGAAGAGCCCGTGGATAGAGCAAGGGGAGCTAAAATGCAAAAGAATGTATTGTCGAAGTTTTTGGAATAAAGTGATTGACATAAATATTAGCAAGAAATAAGAAGAGAATTAATGGAGCATTATGAGTAAGACGTGATACATGGATGGCAACGGTAGATCAAAAAAAGACAGTATTACAGAGTCTATAGTCAAGTGAAGGGACATAGGAGAGGTAACAAGCCTTGAGACAACAAAATAGTATAGGCCATAAAGTTATATCCTCACTTCGAGAAATAAGTTTGTGACTCCAACGCAACTACCGGAAGGAAGAGTTAGACCCCAGAATAATAGAAATCAGTTTGGGCTGGTAAACAAGATAAACTAAACATGAATTAGGGACTGAATGATTTGATAATAGTCAGCATCATGATAATTTCATATTTGCGTTCCGGCGGTAGTAGCATGGAAAATAGGAGACGATTCATGAGAAATTCAGAGAATGATCATTCAGGATGACGCTTCTCTAAAACAAGCAATAAGGATTGCTGCAAGGTAAGCAAGGGTCATCGACGATGTGAAAAGACGCCAGAGATGAAAAGGTGTCACAACCCAAATTCCCAACCTTAGAGATCGTGATGGCGCCTAACACCACACTTGCTAGGCAAGCCAATGTTAAAACTCGAATAATTTATTTTCTTAATTTATTACTTAAGCATAAATAAATAACTTCCAAAGGAACCTAATTAGGATAATTCCCAAACAACAATAAAATAAAATAATAATAATAATAATAATAATAATAATAATAATAATAATAATAATAATAATAATAATAATAATAATAATAATAATAATAATAACCAACTAATTATGACGAACCACGAACTAATTATATAAGTAACTCTAAGACTACCCCAGGGTCTGGTGTCACAATCCTCAAATGACTAAAGAATACTACAAATAATGTCTGAAAAAAATAGTGTATTGTTCTGAATGATATAAAAACAGTGTACCTAAAAATAAGAGAAGACTCTCGGATATCTGCGAACGCCGGCAGATATACCTCGTGTCTCCAAACGAAATCGGGTAGTCGTCCTAGAATCCTCTACTGCTGAACGGTACCTGGATCTGTGCAAAAAGAGCACAAAGTGTAGTATCAGTACAACCGACCCCATGTACTAAGTAAGTGTCGAGCCTAACCTCGGCGAAGTAGTGACGAGGCTAAGTCGGGCTTCAACAATATAATCTTTAACCACGATAAATAATGAGCAAGAAAGAAATCTAAACAAATAGATAATTACGTGTTGCAACCAAATAAAATAAAATAACTCAGCTATAACCAATTCTCAAACATCTCTTCAGAGTTCCAAGCTTTAACTTTGAATCACAATAGTACTAAAATATTTAAAAAGTAGTAAACTAAACATTTTAGCTTTTCAAAACTTTGATTCTCTTTTTCTTGAAAAATCAGTAAAATATAAATGTAATTATCCTCCCTTATCACTGTCATATATTTATATTTTTCCTGTCCACCATTATCGCAGTCATATATATTCGTTTCTCCTGTCCACCCTTATCACAGTCATATATATATTTATTTATCCTGTCCACCCTTATCACAGTCATATATATTCATTTTCCCCGTCCACCCTTATCACAATCATATATATTTATTTCTCCCGTCCACCCTTATCACATTCATATATATATATATATATATATATATATTTCAAACTTTCACGATTCAGGCCAAGCCTTTCACAATAATTTTTTTTCAACCATTATAAATAATAAACTGCATTTTTTTTCTCATGACTTCATCATTGACCTCTCAACCATGAAACCAACCAAAATATCAAAATATATGCATTTATTCTATAAAACAATACCAAATCTCTCAGCCATATTTATATCACGAGGAAACCAGTTCAAACAATCAATACTCTTTCTAAATAGTCACAACAATACTAACAACAATTCAACAAGGCCAAATAGTCATAGAAACAATAATGAACATGTAACAGTTAAGACAATAATCAAATAAGTGGGGAACGAGAAAGGGGATCATATTTTAGCAAACACTTTGGGTGGTGCATAGATACTCGTCACCACACCTATACACCACGCCCATGCAATTCACATAACAAACAAGTGGGGAGTCCTATTCTCTCAAACTAAAGTTAGACCAAACACTTACCTCAATTCCACAGGCCACTCACTGCTCAATTATGACTTTTCCTTTTGAATTCACCTCTAAATTGCTCGAATCTAATCAAAATTAACTTAATATCATTAACTAATGCTAAATGAACTAACTTTATTGAAAATACAATTTTCCCTAAGTTTTTCTATTAAAAAAAAGTGAAAACCCGACCCCGGGCTCGCTTGGTCTAAACTCGGGGTTCGGACCAAATTACATTTACCCATTCACCCACGAACCCAAATATGCTATTAGTTTCGAGATCCGACCTCAATTCGAGGTAAATATTCGATTTTTACAAAATTCTCTAATTCTACCCAAACCTTCAATTTTTATCATGAAAATTCTTAGTTTTTGATTTAAAAGTAATGAAAAACATTGGGTAATTGAAAGAGTAAAGTTTAGAATTGATTATCAATAACTTGAGGATGAACTTTGATGAAGAAATTCGTCCTTAGGACTTGATAGTTCGAAAAATATGAAGAAAAGAGTTATGTCCGTGTTTAAAATTATATTTATATAGCTGGGCAGGCCTCTTATGCGTTCGCATGGGCCTGCCCGCGTCGCATAGGGTTAGACCTCATTGGCCTTGGAGATCGCGTAGGGGGGGGGGGGGGGGGGGGGGGGGGGGGACTGCGTATAGTATAGTATTTGGGTCTTTCTTCTCATGTTTGCCAATAAACGAGAAACATAGATGGATGAACAATATAGATTTTTGGTTTGTCGTAATACAGAACAGCAGTGTTATTCCAAATATAAAAATCAAATTGGTTCAGTTGTAGATCCATGCATGACTAGTTGGACAAAACAACTTTCAGTTTCTTAATTTCTTCAACAATAACTTCACATAACATGTATTCTTAAAAGGCTATCTCTTAATACATTTAAGGGGTTGGCAAGTCAACTTGCTTCATACTAGGCGCACCAGTAACAGGAAAAAAACATCAGAAAATTTCAAGTCTAAAACATTCCGTGGCCTATTCGAAACTCACCCGAGCGTTCGGGGCTCTAAATTAATTATGCACGCAAGTCTAAAAATATCATACGGACTTGCTCGTGCGATCAAATCATGAAAATAACATGTAGAACTATGAATTAAATCTCAAAACTCATACTTTTTCTCAAAAACACTTAAAGTTCATTATTTTTCAACCGGACGTCCAAATCACGTCAAATAAATTCCGTTTTTCACCAAATTTCACAGTTAGCATTTAAATACTATAACAAATCTGTACCAGGCTCCGGAACCAAAATACGGGCCCGATACCAACGGTTTCAAACATTAATTCTTTTCTTTATTTCTTAAATGATTCAGCAAAACAATTTCTTTCAAAAATTGATTTATAAGGCTTGGGACCTCAGAATTCATTTACGGGCATACGCCCGAGTCCCATATTTTACTGCGGACCTCCTGAGATCGTCGGAACCCAGATCTGGATCCGTTTACTCAAAAAGTTGACCAAAGTCAACTTTTATCAAATTTAAATTCTAAAAATCACTATTTCTTATATTTTCACATAAAAGCTTCTCAGTTTCACGTCCGAACTGCGCACGCAAAATTGAGGTATTTAATTTTTGTCTTTTTATGGCTTTTAAGCATGGAACGGAGTCTAATTTTATAAAATGACCCTTGGGTCATCACAATCTCCACCTCTAAAACACACGTTCGTCCTCGAACGGACATAGAAAATTACCTGAAGTGACGAACAAGTGTGGGTATCTTCTCTGCATGTCTGACTCAGACTCCCAAGTAGCTGCCTCAACGGGCTGGCCTCTCCACTGCACTCGAACTGAAGGAAAACTTTTAGATCTCAATTGGCGAACCTGCCGGTCTAAAATGGCTACCGGCTCCTCCTCATAAGTCAAATCTTTGTCCAATTGGACAGAGCTGAAATCCAAAATGTGGGACGTGTCACCATGATATTTTCGGAGCATAGACACGTGGAATATCGGATGAACTGAGGATAAAACTGGAGGCAATGCAAGTTTGTAAGCTACCTCCCCCACCTTATCAAGAATCTCAAACGACCCGATATACCTAGGGCTCAACTTACCCTTCTTCCCAAATCTCATAACACCCTTCATGGGCGACACACGAAGCAATACTCTCTCTCCAACCATGAATGCTACATCACGAACCTTACGATCGGCATAACTCTTTTGTCTAGACTGAGCTGCACGAAGTCTTTCCTGAATAATCTTGACCTTATCTAAGGCCTCCTGAACTAAGTCTGTACCCAGTAACCTAGCCTCTCCCGGATCGAACCATCCAACTGGTGATCTGCACCGTCTACCATATAACGCCTCATAAGGAGCCATCTGAATGCTCGACTGATAGCTATTATTATAAGCAAAATCCGCTAACGGCAAGAACTGATCCCAGGAACCTCCAAAGTCAATAACACAAGCGCGGAGCATGTCCTCCAATATCTGAATGGTACGCTCGGACTGCCCGTCAGTTTGAGGATGAAATGTTGTACTCAACTCCACTCGGGTACCCAACTCTTGCTGAATTGCCCCCCAAAAGTGAGAAGTAAATTGCGTACCCCGATCAGAAATGATAGACACGGGCACCCCATGAAGACGAACAATCTCCTGAATATACAACTCAGCCAACCACTTTGAAGTATAAGTACTAGCCAGAGGAATGAAGTGTGCCGACTTAGTCAGCCTATCTGCAATAACCCAAACCGCATCGAACTTCCTCTGAGTCCGTGGGAGCCCAACAACGAAGTCCATAGTGATACACTCTCACTTCCACTCAAGAATCTTTATTTGCTGAAGCAAACCACCAGGTCTTTGATGTTCATATTTTACCTGCTGACAATTTAAGCAACAAGCCACGTAAGCCACAATGTCCTTTTTCATCCTTCTCCACCAATAATGTTGTTTCAAATCTTGGTACATATTCGCTGCACCTGGGTGAATAAAGTACTTGGAACTGTGAGCCTCCTCAAGGATCAACTCACGGAGGCCATCAACATTAGGCACACACAGCCTACCCTGCATCCTTAAAATGCCATCATCTCCAACGGTAACCTACTTGGCATCAACCGTGTCCCTAAGGACCGCCAAATGTGGGTCATCATCATGCCGCTTTCGGATGCGATCAATTAGAGAAGACCGAACGACAGTACAAGCTAGGACACTGCTGGGAGAAATATCCAACCTCATGAACTGATTAGCCAAAGTCTGAATGTCTAAAGCCAACGGTCTCTCGCCGACTGGAATATACGCAAAACTGCCCATACTCACCGCCTTCCTACTCAATGCATCGACCACCACTTTGGCCTTCCCTGGGTGATATAATATAGTAACATCATAATCCTTTAACAACTCTAACCACCTCTGTTGCCTCAAATTTATATCTTTCTATTTGAATAAGTATTGGAGGCTGTGATGGTCAGTAAAAATCTCACACGGCACACCATAAAGATAATGCCTTCAAATTTTCAAAGCATGAACAATAGCCGCCAACTCTAAGTCATGAACAAGGTAATTCTTCTCATGGACTTTTAACTGACGAGGCTCATACGCAATCACCCTGCCGTCCTGCATCAACACTACTCCAAGGCCAACTCTAGAAGCATCATAATACACCGTGAAAGAACCCGAATATGATGGTAACACCAACACCGGTGCTGAAGTTAAGGCTGTCTTGAGCTTCTGAAAGCTCGCCTCGCACTCATCTGACCATTTAAATGGGGCACCTTTCTGAGTCAATTTAGTCATTGGGGCTGCTATGGATGAAAAACCCTCCACGAAACGACGGTAGTAACCGGCCAAACCCAAGAAACTCCTAATCTCCGTGGTTGTGGTGGGTCTAGGCCAGTTCTTGACTGCCTCTATCTTCTTAGGATCAACCTGAATGCCCTCAGCTGATACGATGTGACCCAAAAAGGCTACTAAATCTAACCAGAACTCACATTTAGTAAACTTGGCATACAATTGATTATCCCTCAAAGTCTGGAGTGATATACGGAGATGCTGCTCATGCTCTTCCCGACTGCGGGAGTATATAAGAATGTCATCAATGAACACGATCACAAAAGAGTCCAGATGTGGCTTGAAAACCCGATTCATTAAGTCCATAAAGGCCGCTGGAGCATTAGTCAGCCCAAAAGACATAACCAAAAATTCATAGTGCCCATACCTCGTACGAAAGGCTGTTTTAGGAATATCGGATGTCCTAATCTTCAGCTGATGGTAGCCTGACCTCAAATTAATTTTCGAAAACACTCGAGCATCCTGAAGCTGATCAAATAGGTCATCAATCCTCGACAATGGGTATTTATTCTTGATAGTAACTTTATTCAGCTGCCTGTGGTTTATACACATTCTCATTGACCCATCTTTCTTCTTTACGAACAAAATCGGTGCACCCCAAGGTGAGACACTGGGCCTGATAAAACCCTTATCTAACAAGTCTTGCAACTGTTCTTTCAACTCTTTCAATTCCGGTGGGACCATCCGATATGGAGGAGTAGAAATAGGCTGGGTGCCCGGAGCCACATCAATACAGAAATCAATATCCCTTTCGGGCGGCATACCTGGAAGGTCTGCAGGAAATACCTCAGGAAATTCACGCACGATAGGAACTGACTCTATAGAAGAAACCTCATCATCAGAATCACGAATATGAGCCAAATAAGCCAAATACCCTTTCTCCACCATGCGACGAGCCTTAGCGTATGAAATTACCCGGCTGGGAGAACGACTAGGAGTCCCTTTCCATTCTAATCGAGGCAATCCCGGTAAAGCTAAAGTAATTGTCTTGGCATGACAGTCCAAAATGGCATAATAGGGCGACAACCAATCCATGCCCAATATAATATCAAAGTCAACCATGTCTAGAAGTAAAATATCAACACTAGTTTCAAGACCTTTGATGACTACCACGCACGAACGATATACTCGATCTACCACAATAGCATCCCCCACCGGTGTAGACACATAAACAAGAACACTCAAGGGATCACGAGGCACATTCAAATACGAGGCAAAATAGGATGAAACATATGAATAAGTAGACCCTGGATCAAAAAAAACGGAAGCAGCTCTATCACAAACTGAGATGATACCTGTAATAACCGCGTCGAAGGATTTTGCCTCAGGCCTAGCTGGAAAAGCATATAGTCGGGGTTAAGACCCACCACCCTGAACCACACCTCTAGGACGACCTCCACATCTAGTATGCTGACCTCTACCTCTAGCTATCTACCCTCCACCTCTAACATTCTAGCCTCTACCTCTGACTGCCTGACCCCTACCCCTTGCGGGCTGGGCAGGTGGTACTGCAGCTGGTGCCGGAACTATGGCATGAAAACCATGATGCTGAAACTGATTGCCTGCATATTTCAGACAAGTCCTCCGAACATGCCAAATTTACCACACTCGAAACATCCCTCCAGATAAGTATGCTGACCCGAACGAACCGGCTGACAACGATGAATACTCTGTAGAGGGGGTGCTCTAATAGGAGCTGAAGGAGCACTGTAGACTGCTGAGCAGAAGGAGGTACATAAGAACCACGAACCCTAAAATTACCTTGTGAAACCTGTAGCGCTGAGTGGAATGGCCTGGATGAATGGCCTCTGCTAAATAAAGTCCCGCCTCCAGATGAGGCACAACTGAAAACACCGGAATGGCGAGGTCTCTTGTCGGACCCCTGACCTCCCATCCCAAAAACTGACTCAAACCTCCTAGCTATATTAGCCGCATCCTGAAGAGAAATCTCGGACCCTGTCTCTGTGGCCATCTGTAACCTGATGGGCTGAGCAAGGCCATCAATAAACCGTCTGACCCTCTCCCTCTCTGTGGGAAATATAAGAATAACATGTCTAGCCAGATCCACAAAATGAGTCTCGTACTGAGTCACAGTCATGTTGCCCTGCTGTAATCGCTCAAACTGACGACGCTTATCCTCTCGAGTAGTGACCGGTAAGAACTTCTCCAAAAAGATATGAGAGAATTGATCCCAAGTCAGAGCAGGTGATCCAGCTGGCTTAGTCAACAAATAATCTCTCCACCATTGCTTGGCGGAACCAGTCATTTGAAAAGCTACAAAGTCGACCCCATTGGTCTCCAGAATACCCATATTACTCAACACCTCATGACACCTATCCAGATATTCTTGTGGATCCTCCGAAGTAGCACCACTGAAATGGACGGGAAATATCTTAATGAACCTGTCAAGTCTCCACAAAGCATCTGATGACATGGCTGCCCCATTAGCGTGCGACACTGCTACAACTGGCTGAATTACCTAACGGTATTATCAACTTTTTTCCAATATTCGACGCATAACCCTCATGCATCTTCAATTTCGTTACCCAATCACAAATTTGCCCTCTTTCCTCCAAAGTGAATGTGTAACTTGTTTTTGGCTTGAATATCTTACCATTGTTTTCTGTTTGCAAGTATAATTCAGGCCGCCTGCAATATTCTTGTAAGTTCATTCTAGTCTTCGGGTTATCCTTTGTCTTACCTTTAACATCCATCATCGTGTTGAACAAATTGTCAAAATAATTCTTCTCAATATGCATGACATCAAGGTTGTGACGGAGAAGATTATCCTTCCAATAAGGCAACTTCCAAAATATACTCTGTTTCGTCCAATTATGAGTAACACTGTATCCGGAGAATCTATGATGTGTCAGTAACTTTACTGAAGTTCTGGACCCTCTCCCAAATTTCCTCACCTGATAGTATCGGAGGTGGAAAATCATATTCCATTTTATTCTTTTTGAATGCATTTTTCATCCTTTTAAGCTCATGATCAGGAGGCAAGAATTGACGATGACAACCAAACCATGATTGCTTTCGGCCATGTTTCAATGTGAACGCTTTACTATTTTCCATGCAGTAAGGACAAGCTAGCTTCCCAGCAGTCATCCACCCAGACAACATTCCATACGCAGGAAAATCGTTAATTGTCCACATTAAATGAGCACGCAAATTGAAATTCTGCTTGGTTGATATGTCATATGTTTCAACTCCATCGTACCACAATTATTTTAGCTCATCAATCAAAGGTTGCAAATATACATCAATCAAACTTTTCAGATTACGTGGACCGAGAATAATACAATTTAAGAATATATATGGACTAGTCATGCACAACTCGGGTGGTAGATTATAAGGTGTAAGAAAGACAGGCGAACATGAATATGGTGTCGCAGATACAGAAAAAAGCGTGAAGCCATCCACACACAGACCTAACCGAATGTTCCTTGGTTCACTAGCAAAATCTGGATATGTCCTATCAAAGTGCTTCCAAGCTTCTCCATCTGAAGGATGACACATAACACCAGGTGATCTTCTATTTCCAAAGTGTCATCTCATATGAGGAGCAGAACTCATCGACGCATATAACCTCTTTAACCTAGGTATAAGAGGTAAATAATGCATCGCCTTGATAGCGACCATATTCCCGCTGGAAAGCCTCTTGAAACGAGGCTTTTCGCAAAATTTACAACTGTTTAAAGTTGCATCATCTTTATAATATAACATGCAACCATCTTCACAACAATCAATTCTCATTGACGAAAGTCCTAACTTAGAAACCAATCTCTTTGCCTTATAGAAATCACCAGGTAAGTTGATATTATGGTCAACTAGTTCACTCATAAGGTCAATGAAAGAGTCCATGGCTGCTTGAGAAATATTCTAATCAGATTTTATACTTAGTAATCTAACTGCAACAGACAGCTCAAAGTGCGGACTTCCTTCCCTTAATGGACGACTAGCTTCCTCTAACTGTTCAAAAAAATATTTTGCGACATCATTAGGAGTTTGTTCAACATTTTCATTGGGCTCACCCCCTAAGTGCATCCTCAAAGCATCCGCAACCATATCATGAATTCTAGAATCACGATTTGTATTCTCCACCGACCTACTACTTTCACCCACAACCCTGTTATGAAATATCCCATTGCTACCATCGAACTCTCCATGATTAGTCCACACAAAATAATTCGCTATAAACCCCTTCCTATAAAGATGAAGCTTAACTTCCTCCGGTTATCCAAACTTCATACAGTCGCATCTAACACAAGGGCACCTAATTACTCCTTCACTTTGGTATGGTGGAAGTGACATTGCATGTCTAATAAAGTTATCAACCCCTTCTACAAAATCCTCCGGCAATCCCCGCCGATTAGGATAATTCCTATTGTACATCCAAGTACGATATTCCATCTATACATATAAAACAAGAACAAATTAATTTAGTTAATTCATATCCTAATCCTTTTTAGTTAATTAATTCCATCTCCTAAAATTTCAATTCATATCCTAAAAGTTCAATTCATACACAAAAATTTCAATTCATATCCAAAAGGTTCAATTCATAAATTAAAAGTTCAAATCATATCCTAAAATTACAATTTATAAACTAAAAGTCCAATTCATAAACTAAAATTTCAATACATAAACTAAAAGTCCAATTCATATCCTAAAAGATCAATTCATATCCTAAAATTTTAATTTATAAACTAAAAGTTCAATTCATAAACTAAGAGTTCAATTCATATCCTAAAGGTTAAATTCATTTATAAACTAAAAGTTCAATTCATATCCTAAAAATTCAATTCATAAACTAAAATTCCAATACATAAACTAAAAGTCCAATTCATATCCTAAAAGTTCAATTCATATCCTAAAATTTCAATTATAAACTAAAAGTTCAATTCATAAACTATAAGTTCAATTCATACACTAAAATTTTAATTCATATCCAAAAGGTTCAATTCATAAATTAAAAGTCCAATTCATATCCTAAAGGTTCAATTCATAAACTAAAAGTTCAATTCATAAACTAAAATTTTAAAACATAAACTAAAAGTCCAATTCATATCCTAAACCCTAGATTCTAACTAAACTATCAAGACAACAAACTAACTACACTAAATTCAACACTAATTAAACTAATTAGTTAATAAAATTAATTAACAAAACTAATTAAAGCAAGACCTAAACTCTAATCCTCAATAAAATACAATGTTAAAAGAATTGAAACACTAATTGAAATAATAAACTACAATACATTAAATATTGAAACAAAAACTAGAAATAACAAAGATTCAAGGTTATAACTCAAACCTAGGTTTTTTTTAGGTGGAGAAGGAGAGAGAGGGGCGGCAGTGGTGGGCGGCGGCGAGCAGTGGTGGCGCGGGGTGGGGGAATGGGATTTGTGTGAGGGAAATAGAGAAGGGGAGGGAAAGAGAGAGTTGGGAAAATTTTGGTGAAGAAAATAAGAGAAATGGGGGGAACCCGTTTTTTGACTCTGTTATTAAAAATAGGCGACCAAAGTTGGTCGCTATTTTTGGTCTGTCGCTTTTTTACAAAAAAAAATTAAATTATTTTTTTTCTTTTTTGGGTTTTAAATATTATAAGCTATAAAAAAATATTATTAGCTATAAATATTTATTTTATTTAACTATAATTATTATAAATAATTATTAACTAGGTAATTACTTTTAATATTTTATAATAGTATCTATGTAAAGTAATTTTTTAAGTTATATTTAAGTATATGAGTAATTTCATACACACACATAAACTATATTGTAATTGATGATCAATCTTATACATTACTACGTACGAATAATTAATGAATTGATACACCAATATAATATTATTATATTAATTGATATAATAGTATTCATTATTTGTATTATAACAGAGTTAATGAATTACATTCATTCATCACTAGGTTATAAGTTGATGAATCAATTATAACACATTAATTGATATAAGTCGAGATGTTTTGTTTTTAATATTCAACGATACATCTGAGTAGGTTATAAGTCAATGAATCAATTTACAAGTGTATCAATCCCTAAAAGAACCCGACCCTGTGTTCCTAGCGCTTCATGTTCTTACACACACACACACACACACACACACACACACACATATATATATATATATATATATATAAAGAGAGAGAGAGAGAGAGAGTTCACTGTAATACTATAACGTATATATAACTTGTTATAGTATATGTTAGTGTGTGTATATATATAACACACACACTTCGTGCTACTTTAACTACATATATAGCATGTTAAAGTATATGCTACTGTATTCATTATTTGTATTATAACAGAGTTAATGAATTACATTCATTCATCATTAGGTTATAAATGGATGAATCAATTCTAACAGATTAATTGATATAAGTCGAGACGATTTGTTTTTAATATTCAACGATGCATCTAAGTAGGTTATAAGTCGATAAATCAATTGACACACATATATATTTGATGAAAATTATATATACTAATTAGGATCTTGACAAGTCTATCAATCCCTAAAATAACCCGACTCTGGTTCTTTTAGGGATTGATAAACTTGTTGTCACGACCCAATTTTCCCTCCGCTGGGTATCATGACGGCACCTAGTCTTAAGGACTAAGTAAGCCTAACATTTGGTAAACATAAATAAAATATTGAAACCTTTGAATACTTCTCGAAAAAAATCTCTATACATTACTGTCACGACCCGAATTTTCCACCGTTGGGACCGTGATGGCGCCTAACATTGAACCCCTAGGCAAGCCGACGCTACCGGTTATTCTAACTTGTTTCTTTAGTTTTAACGATTAATAGGTGATATGCAAGATCGGTATAAATAAAAGTGCGGAAGAAATAGAATATAACAACTTAATTACATACAAATACAAA
Source organism: Nicotiana undulata (assembly GCA_005239495.1). Classification (NCBI taxonomy): domain Eukaryota; kingdom Viridiplantae; phylum Streptophyta; class Magnoliopsida; order Solanales; family Solanaceae; genus Nicotiana; species Nicotiana undulata. Next base: position 13,760 of record ML297865.1, read on the forward strand.
ATCAATAATAACAACTCCCAGAATTTGGTGTCACAATTTCAAGGACTGTCTATGAATACTACAAATAGAGGTCTGAACAAACAAAGTACTATTGTCTCGAAAATATGTGAAGACATGAAAGAAATAAGATAGGAGGTGACGCCAAGGCCCGCGGACGTCTGCAGGACTACCTGAGTGTCGCTCGATGGATTGAAGGGATCCACCTAGATCAGTAACCACTGGGTCCAGCACTGGGATCTGCACAACAAAAATTGTGCATCTGTAGTATTAGTACAACCGACCCCATGTACTGAGTAAGTGCCGAGCCTAACCTCGGCGAAGTAGTGACGAGGCTAGGACACGAAAAATAATATCACCTGTGCAGTTTAAATAAAATATAATAGGAAATAACAACAAGGAGTAAACAGTTAAGTACAATAACGGGGAGACATGCTGGGGAAAAGGGGTAGCAAATACTGAAATAACGGAATGAGGCAACAGTTTAAATACCAAAATAATCACGAGGATTAACAACACGAAATAAACAAGTGAGTAAAAACGGCACGGCATGTCCCCTCGTGCTAAAGTATCATAAACACGGCACGAAATGTCCCCTCGTGCATAACAATCATAAACACGGCACGGAATGTCCCCTCATGCATAAATAACATAAACATGGCACGGAATGTCCCCTCGTGCATAAATAACATAACATGGCACGGAATGTCTCCTCGTGCATGAATAACATAACATGGCACGGAATGTCCCCTCGTGCATAAATAACATAAATAGGCACGGGATGTCCCCTCGTGCATAAATATAAAAAACAATAGTTTGGCAAGAAAATCAACAATAAGAAACCATAAATGCAAAGGAATAATCAACAGTAATAATATCGTCCCAGCAAGGGACACAACTATAATCAATCATACACAAGTGTATAATTTAACAAAATATTTCTCAATCGTTCAAATACTCAACAGTATTCACAACCAAGAATTTCCCTCAAATGAATGACTGCCAACTTGATATTAAATCCATAACACGATAAACCTCAATGAGAATCACATAATTACTCATATTCGACCCACGGGCATGCTTGACCACAACATATAGGTACTCGTCACCTCACCTGTACATTGGACATGGAATAAACACGTCGCAAATAAGACTCAACACATATTCCCTCAAGCTAAGGTTAGGCCAAACACTTACCTCGACTTCCACGATCAAATCAAGCCTCTAGCACCGCTTTTCCTTTTGAACCCGACTCCGAATCAATCGTATCTAGACATAATCGACTCAATAACATCAATAAATGCTAAACAATTCAATCTAAATGCTTAATTATAGACTTACTATCATTCTTCCCAAAAATCCAAAAATCGACCCCGGGTCCGCTTGGTCAAAACGCGAGGTTCAAACCAAAACCCGATTACCCATTCACCCACGAGCCCGAATATGTAATTTGTTTTGAAATTCGACCCCAAAACAAGGCCAAATTCCCAATTAATCAAAAAGCCCTAACTTTACCCAAATCCCTAATTTTCTACCCTTAATCTCATGTTTTAAGCCTAGAAATCTAATGGGTGTTGATAAAAATGGAAGAAAACGAGTTTAGGATTACATACCTATGAAGTTATGGTGAAGAAGTTCTTCAAAAATCGCCCTTAGAGCTATGGAGAAGAAGAAGTTATGAAAAATGGTGTAATTCCTGTAAGTGTTCTGTTTTTGGGACTAAATTATAATTGGGCAGAAATTACCTTTCGCGTTCGCGAGCTCTTGGCCGTGTTTGCGAAGGTCTGACTCATTTGACCTCTGTGATCGCGAGTCCTTGGCCGCGTTCACGAAAGTCAAGCCTTCCAGGCCTACGCGTTCGCGTGCTATGGGCCGCGTTCGCATAGCATTAAGACCACCCAGCCCCCAACCCTAAACCTAACTCTATGTGTTCGCACCCCTGGGGATGCGTTCGCGTAGAGACACTGTCCAGTGCTCCGCGTTCTCGTCTACCTCTACGCGTTTGTGTAGAGTAAAACCCCAGGCCTCTCCATTTTCCCTTCAGGTTCGCATGGGTTACCATGCGTTCGCGAATGGTATTGCACCAGACACCAGATCTGTTCCCAAACACCAGATTTTCTAGTTTAAAAAACATCTTGTCACCTATCCGAAACTCACCCGAGCCCTCGGGGCTCAAAACCAAATATGCACACAACCTCAGAAACATCCTACAGACTAATTTGTGCGATCAATTCACCAAAATAACATCATAAATATCGAATTAAACCCCAAAATCAATGAAATTTTCCAAAAACTTCTAAAACTTCAACATTTGCATTTAAGGTCCGAATCACGTCAAACTAATTCTGTTTCTTACCAAACTTTACATACATAACATATATATTATATCGAACCTGTACCGGGCTTCGAAACCATAATACGGTCCCGATACCACAGGTTTCACGTGTAATTTCTTCTTCAAAAATCTCTTATATTTTCAGAAAATAATTTCTTTTAAAAATTCATTTCTCGGGCTTGGGACCTCGGAATTCGATTCCGGGCATACGCCCACGTCCCATATTTTCCTACGGACCCTCCGGGACCGTCAAATCACGGGTCCGGGTCCGTTTACCAAAAATGTTGACCAAAGTCAACTTTATTCAAATTTCAACACAAAATTATCATTTTTATCAGTCTTTCACATAACGGCTTCCCGGCTACATGCCCGAGATGCACACGCAAATCGAGGTGAGATAGAAGGAGGGTTTCACGACCTCAGAACACAAAATTTAGCTAGAAATATACGGGATGACCTTCTGGGTCATCACAATTATATATCATCCCGAAACCCGGTAAGTACAAGTCATAAACTTTAAGGAATCTACACTAACATCTCTAAATACCACTGTTCGAAATAAATACAACAGTGTATGAATACTACTTGTAAGAAGGTGACCCGCAACCGCGAACGCTGAAGCGGTTTTACCTCGAGTCTCTACAACAGCAACCGCGCTGCTAGCTATCGATCAATTTGCTATGCAAAAACCAGGGATCTGCACAAAAAAATGTGCAGAAGAGTAGCATGGGAACACCATAATGGTGCCCAGTAAGTATCAAGACTAAACTCGGTGGAGTAGTGACGAGGACTAGTCAAGACACCCACTGGTCTAATAGATTAAACAGACATACGTATAGGAATGACATGACATGACACATGTCTAATGGCTACACCATATAATTATCAATATAGCAAGTACAAAGCGAAAGGAAGATACAGTAAATAACACGGAACATCGTTCAGAAGAAAGGACGGGAGTGCGAATCAAAAGCGGAAACCACAACACAGTAAAAACAATAGTAACTCAGCACTGCAATAATTTCCCCCTCAAGCCTTAGTCAACAACTCCTACAATTTAGTCAATTCTTCAAGTGAAAACTTTAAATCGTAAGTTTACATTGAAAGCTTTAAAAATATAATCATTTCATTTTGAGTAAAGTCTCCTTCGAAATACACTTCCTCTAACGATATATAAATATATTGTACAGAACGAAAACCTCAAACACAAATTCCTTTCAATAAAAGCTTTTCAATGTACCTTTCTAGTAAATATTTTTCAAACATAGCTTCTTTTAAATAAATGCTTTGCAAACATAACTTTGGAAATAATAACCTTGCAAACATAGTTTCCTTCAAGGTAAATGCCTTTAAACTTTACTTTTCAATAATTGTTTTTCAGACGTAGTTTCCAATAGAACAAGTGCACGGCATCACCCTTCGTGCTTTTACTCTCGTCCTCCCAGTAGAAATCGACCGATATGGCACGTAAATTAAGCAAACTAAACAAGTAAAAGACATGGACATGGCAACAACAATGAGATAAAGGTCAAGTACATGACAATAATAACAAGTCACACCAAATATGTAAGTACAACAATAACAGCTCAAAGTACGGGAAACCGTATACACGGGGAAACATATATCACATCATAATGCATGTCCCTCGTCCTCACCTGCACGGAAACACCCTTCGTGCCATGAACTCACTTACAATATTACTCACGACATCACCCTTCGTGCTTTTACTCTCAATAATATGGCACGACATCACCCTTCGTGCTTTTAATTTCAATAATATGGCACGACATCAACCTTCGTGCTTTACACTATTTCCTCACATGATAATGAATATAAACAATGGAACGACATCACCCTTCGTGCTTTACACTCTTTCCTCACATGATAATGCATGTGAAATGGCATGATATCACCCTTCGTGCTTTATACTCTTTCTCACCCAAACAAATGAAATGATAACATTCAGACAAGGGAATCAACAACAAAAACAATCATAGAAATCATACTATCTCGGCAAGGGAGTCAACAATGGAAACAACATCATCAACAACATGAACAATAATAGAAACTATACTGTCCCGGCAAGGGAGTCAACAATGAAAACAATATCATCAACAACATAAACAATAATAGAACCCATACTGTCCCAGCAAGGGAGTCAACAATGGAAACAATATCATCACGGCAAGGGAAACAACTATAACCAATCTCACTTAAACCATTAGCTTCACGGAATAAACTCAGTTTGAACAATGCTTAGTAATAGGCAACACCAAGAAAATACCATCAACACGGATGATTTTCAACTAAACCTAAGCAGTACTTAAGGCAAAATCATATAATTCACAATGTTTGACTCACGGGCATACTTGACACCAACGTATAGATATTCCAATTTTTGCTAAACAATTATAGGGCGAGATTATGCTAGTTCTAGTCAAATAGGCAGTTTATGAGGGAAGATAAGGCAAAACGGTAGGAAAGGTAAAGTTTTCATTTAAGTCAATTAAGATCAAATAAGAAACAAGGAACGCTAAGCAAGTAATTTTCAATTTGAACAGGAAGAAATGAAACTAGCAATCAGGAACTCAAATGTAACAATTACAACTTCATACACGGGAAATATAAGGACCTACGAATCCTAAAAGGCCAACCTATTTGCAAATAAGTCAGAGTACGCACTCGTCACCTCGCTTACACGGGCTACAATCAACATAGAAGACTCAATCCTAAGGGGTAGTCCCCCCCACAAGGTTAGGCAAGATACTTACCTCGAAGACGACAACTCGGTACTCCAAAATGAACTTCTCGGGCGAAAAGACATCCGAACGGCTCAAAATCAACTAAAGCAACTTCAAAGTACACATAAAACGTATAAGGAACTATTCCGAATAATAAAGTTTCAATCTTTACAAAATTATAAAAATCGACCCAAAAGTCGACCCCAAGGCCCGTACCTCGGAACCCGACAAAATTTACAAAACCCGAATATCCATTCTAGTATGAGTTCAACCATATAAATTTTTATCAAATTCCGATACCATCCGGTCCCTCAAATCATGATTTTTCAATTTAGAAGTTTTCTTTCAAAACCCACATCTTTCTCAACTAAAAAAACAATTTACATGATAAAATCAAGAACAAATTCATGGAATATATTTAATTCTAATGGAAGAACACTTACCCATTCGATTCGTGTGAAAACCCCTCAAAAAATCGCCAAAAACCGAGCTATAGAAGTCAAAATATGTTAAAAATGGTGAAACCCTCAGTTTTGAAAACTTATATTCTGTCCAGGCATTTGCGCATTGCGATCGCGGAGTAAACGATGTGATCGCATAGAATAAAATTGTTACTGGCCAAAAAAGGTGCTATGCGACCGCGTAGAGACTAATGCGATCGCATATAAGAGAATTATGCTACTGCCAAAATACGCACAGTGCGTTCGCGAGTCCAAGATTGCGATCGCAGAGAAGGGATTATCTGCTTCCAAAAGTTACAATATGCGATCGCGAGGCTTGGGATGCGATCGCATTGAAGGAATTTATTTGACGCCAAATCAAACTTATGAATTCTCAAATCTTCAAATATCAAAACTCGTGCCGAAACCTATCAATTCAATCCGGAATGGCGTGAAATTTTGCAGACAAGTCACAAATAACACAACGGACCTACAACCATTCCCGAAATTTCATTCCGATCCCGATATCAAAATTTTACCTATCGGCCGAAATCGCCGAAATTCTAACTTTCGCCAAAATACCTCAAATTACTCTACGGACCTCCAAAACCAATTCCGGACACGCGCCTAAGTCCAAAATCATTGTACGAAGTTGTTGACATCACCCAAAACTCATTCCGAGGTCGTTAACACAAAAGTCAAACCTCCGGTCAACTTCCATCACTTAAGCTTCAAAAATTGAAAATTCTCTCTCAATTCGACTTCGGATTATCCGGTAACTGAATCCAACCACGCACGTAGGTCGATATACACAATGTGAAGCTGTTCAAGACCTTACGCCACCGAACATAGTTTAATTTCTCAAAAACGACCGGTCGGGTCGTTACACTTGTCAAGATCCTAATTAGTATATATAATTTTTCATCAAATATATACGTGTGTAAATTGATTCATCGACTTATAACCTATTCAGATGCATCGTTGAATATTAAAAACAAAACGTCTCGACCTATATATATATATATATATATATATATATATATATANGTCGGGTCGTTACACTTGTCAAGATCCTAATTAGTATATATAATTTTTCATCAAATATATACGTGTGTAAATTGATTCATCGACTTATAACCTATTCAGATGCATCGTTGAATATTAAAAACAAAACGTCTCGACCTATATATATATATATATATATATATATATATATACACGCTTCGTTGTACTACTTTAACTACATATATAGCACGTTAGAGTATATTTTAGTGTATTCATCCATTGTATTACAAAAGTGTTAATGAATTACATTTATATTACTTATATAGTAAATATAAAAGTGATTTTTAATTTTGACCAATGTTGACCTGAAAAGAGACCAACTTTGGTTGCTAATTATCCAGAAATTAAAAATTAGCGACCAAAGTTAGTCGCTAAATTTAAATCAGATTTATTTATATTTTATCAAATGTTTTAAATAATAATATAATTATCAAACGTTATAAATGGGTCCCACTTTCGTCGCTACTTGCTTCCCCTTTCTTAACCGACCAACTTTGGTCGCCAATTTTAAATAATATTTATTTATATTTTATAAAATATTTCAAATAATAATATAATTATTAAGACGTTATAACGGGTCCCACATTAGCGACCAAAGTTGGTCGCTAATTTCAATATTTCTTTGACCAAGCAAGTCTGATCAGCCCGGTCAACATGTTGACTACTTTATCGACCAAAAAGCGACCAACCTTGATCGGTAAGTTATTTAAAATAATTATTTAATAATTTTCTCCACATTAGCGACCAAAGTTGGTCGCTAATTTCAATATTTCTTTGACCAAGCAAGTCTGATCAGCCCGGTCAACATGTTGACTACTTTATCGACCAAAAAGCGACCAACCTTGATCGGTAAGTTATTTAAAATAATTATTTAATAATTTTCTCCAAATTAGCGACCAATTTTGGTCGCTTTTTTTGACCGACCAACTTTGATCGCAAATTTTTGGTCGCTTTTTACCGAATTTCTAATAATGTAGATAAGTTTTAGACTGTAATAGTACTAACTATGCTCATAGCGAGGGGAACTACTATACACCCTGTTAAGAATGATTATGTGCTCTACCCTAACGGGTAGAATTTATAATTAATGTTTGAAATGCACCATTTTAACAAAAAAAAAAAACTAAAATATGTCTTATGCCCGACCAAAAGTATAAGAAGTATAGTAAATGAACTACTTGCAAAAATATGAGATGTCGATATATTACCGTAACACAATTTAAATTATATCAATTATTATCACCCAAATAAATACTTAACTAAACTGTTTTGTATGTATCAAGTGACGTAACTTTTTTACGAGGGAAATAATGAAATTTATGTTAGAAATTACTAATAAGCATAATATGTGCGTAAAGTGGAAGCAACAAACAAAAATAGAAGGCGAACACGGGAGTATTAAACGAAGATTCTGGAAGTTGCAAACAAACCATGATTAATTATCAGAATTTAGTGGGCATTTGGACATAAGAATTGTGATTTTTTTAAAAAAGTGAAATGGTATTTAAAATTTAGAGTTGTGTTTGGACGTAAATATTATTTTGGGTTATTTTTGAAGTTTTTTGTGAGTGAGTTGAGTGAAAATTTTGAAAAATACTTTTTGGAGTTTTTCAATTTTTTGAAAAATTTCAAAATTTAACTCCAAATAAAAATTAAAATTTTTATGAACAAACACTGATTTAAAAAAAAATAAATTTTTTTTGAGAAAAGTGAATTTTTTTAATGTGCAAACGGGTTCTTAGTGGGCTTTTGGACATAAGAATTGTAAAATTCCAAAAAAGGGTGAAAAATTTTTTCAAGTGAAAATGATATTTGAAATTTAGAGTTGTATTTAGACATAAATATAATTTTAGGTTGTTTTTGAAATTTTATGAATGAAAATTTTAAAAAATAACTTTTTGATTTTTTTTTAAATTTTTAAAGATTTTTAAAATGCATATTCAAAGTTAAAACTATAAATTTTATGAAGAAACTCATTTCGAAAAAAAAGTAACTTTTTTTGAGAATGAGAAAAATTTCTTATGTCCAAACGGGTTGTTACTTGTTAGTAGCAAGTTTAATTATGACACCACATTTCCGTATAAATACCTTGGTTGAACCTTTCTCTCTCCTTTTTCCCTCTTTCTCTCTCTACTCGCGTCTCTTCGAGATCCACCAATCTCTTTCTACAGCAAAACCCTAGAACTCAAAGCTTTTTAGAGAGAGAGAGAGAAAGGCGAAGACAGAGAAGCTCAGAGACTATACCAGCAAATCTCTCTCTCTCACATTTCCCTGATCTAATACAAATCCAGGTACATCAAATTAATCGTACTCTTTTTCCGTACATGACCTCCATTGTATTTTATAAAGTTCATTTGTTGACGTGTTTATATTCGTTTTTATATGTGACGTGGTGAGATATGTGAATAAATGATCGCGAGCCTAAGGTTTTGAGCTTTTTTTTGGTCAATTTAATACACTTCATGTTTTTTCGTGTTTATATTTGTATCTATATGTGATGTACTAATAGATGTGTGAATAAAAATCACGAGCCTAGGGTTTTGACTTTTTGAGCTTTTATTTTTGTTATTTTTCTGGTTAATTTTGTATTTAGGTCTTTATTGAGGATGGCGGCAGTAGCAGCAGCAGTGGCAGCACAACCAGTTTCTGCTCAAGTTGTGCGTATAGATATTAGTTCCCGATTTTTCTCAGCTCAGTTCTGTATTTCTTTGTCTAGTTAGACAGTCACTTGAGTTTATTTTTGTTTGTATATAGGTGGCTAATGCATTTGTGCAGCAATACTATCATATATTGCATCATTCGCCTGGGCTTGTATTTAGGTTTTATCAGGATATAAGCAAGCTTGGACGCCCCGAAGATGATGGCTCCATGGGCATCACTACCACAATGCAAGTAAGCGCCTTCCCCCAATATTTATTTAGTTTTAGGAATTCGCGAGCAATGTGCCTAAATATTTTTTTCCTTTATGATTGTGGTTTCTTAATATTTTATTGGCTGCTTGGAAAATTCTATAAGAATTGAGAGGTAGTTGATTGATTAGATGAGGAACAAGGGAGTTGAGTTTTGTCGAATTTTGATTTTTATTTCTGCAGTTAAAGATCACATTTTTTAAGAAGAAATTTATTAAATCATAATTAGTGTTAGATGATCACATGTAAAAATCATATTTATCTAATTAATATCCACATATCGCTCAGGGAAAGAATGGTTTTTATCCCTCTGTTTCAAACTAAATGCCTTATTTGACTTTGCACTAATATTGTAAAGTTAAAGATCAGAATAATATGGTATTAGTTGAGAGAGCATGTTCTATATCAACTATTAGTTTTTGTAGAATAATATAGAGCGAAAAAGTCGCACGGTTTGGAGAATATTAGCTGTAGAGGTGTGGATGCATACTTGAATTTCTTATGCAGGTTTTTGGGTTTGTAGAAGATCTAATTGCCTTTCAATGACTTTAAAACTGGTCAACATTGAGAGGATCATGTTTAGGGAGATAGATTTTTTACTTTGTGCTGCTCTGTGCTCTTTTCTCTTTTGAATGATCACTGCTGAAGTTGCTCATGTTCTGTCATTTGATGTCAAACACAGGCAATCAATGATAAGATACTCTCACTTAACTATGGAGACTTCAGAGCAGAGATTAAGTCTGTGGATGCCCAAGAATCCTTCAATGGCGGGGTGCATGTCCTTGTGACTGGATATTTAACTGGGAAAGATAACTTGATCCTAAATTTCTGTCAAACTTTCTTCCTAGCACCGCAAGATAGAGGGTACTTTGTCTTGAATGATATGTTTCGATACGTAGAGAATGTCAGTCAACATGATGCAGTCCAGGTTCCAGTAACTGATGTTGAGGCTCCTGTCACGCCACAGCAAAGTAATTGAAACAAATGATTGGTTCTTTCGGCAATACCCTAATTAGCAACTGACAGAAGTATTTGTTTTGAAGTTGTTGCAGATCCACCTCCAGTACAGGAGAATCACGTTCCTGAACAAAGCACACCGCCAGTGGAGGAAGCTGATGTGGGAGAAGTTTACAACCCACCTGAGAATGGTGATGTGCCTATTGTTGAAGAGGAAGTGCCGGTGTCTGTGGTTGTTGATGAAGTCCAAGATGGATCTGAAGTGGTAGTTGAACCTGACACCAAAACTGGGGAAGTTCCTAAGAAATCGTATGCTTCAATTGTAAGTGGCCATGGGCAACAAATAACTGAAAGCATATTCTTCTTAGTGTATACTTTCAAGGGGTTAATTTGCAATATTAGTACCTCTTTATTTATATAGTTAAAACAGACTAGAGCATTTACTAAGTCTTATTGGTTTTCAAAGATGATCTGGGGAAGGAAAAGGTCTATTGAAGTTTTCTTAGTTAGGCAATTTGCAATTTGTTTCAGGTCATGCATCTCAAGGAAAGCGCTGCTACTTTCTCCCCTCCTCCAGCACCTGCTCCTAGGAAGCCTATGGCAAAGAGGGTTGAGCAAGTGAATCAACCAGCCGCCACAGCAACTGATGGCCCAGTTTCCAGCTCAGATAGTGTTGATAACATAAATGACCCAGAAGGAGAAGGCATGCAACTGCAGTGTTTGCTTCCAGTTTTTTGGTTGCATTTTTAATTGTACTTCACTATAGTTTGTGTTGATTTCTCATTCTTGCGTTTATTAAACTGCCTCCAGCAGCTGATGGCTACTCAGTCTACATAAAAGGCTTACCTATGAGTGCGACTGTGGCCTTACTTGCAGACGAGTTCAAGAAGTTTGGGCCTATAAAAAATGGAGGCATTCAAGTCAGAAGTAACAGGGTATGTCTGTTTGTGTTATTTTCCTGCTAATTAAAGAAAAATCTGCATGTGCATTCTTTTGCTAAGTTCCTCCTTTGCAATTATGGATTCCTTAATCAATAAATGTTTTATGTCAGCAACAGGGATTTTGTTTTGGATTTGTGGAATTTGAAGTGGAGAGTGCTGTGCAAAAAGCAATCGAGGTATCTCATCTTCACCCCCCACATGCATGTCATGTATTTTAAGTTGAAGAGGATGAGAAAAACAGTTGCCCCCCCCCCCCCCCCCCCCCCCTCATGCATGTCATGTTCTATAAGTTGGAGTGGATGAGAGGAACAATTGCTATAATTTCTTTCATCTAGTACAAGTACTTTGGGAAATGCAAAAGAAATCAGTGAGCAGCCATATGCCTTGCTTTTATTAGAAGTGTTGAGTAACCATATTGCTGCGAGCCGTTCTTTTCTTTGAAGTTGAGCTTTTTATCGTTTCGGCTTCACTTTAAACTGCTTTTGTGGAATTGATTTTGTTTCAATGTCGGTTTTAGTTTTATATTATATTGTTTGATTCAGTGTTATCAAAGGCGCGCGTAAAGCGCGTTTAAGCCCTGAAGCGAGGCTCAAAACATGTTGAGCGCTTCGCCTCTCTTAGCGGGCGCTTTAGTGTTGTTATCAAGGCTCTAAGGCATACATTTCCTTGCCAACGAGCATAAACCTGAAGAGGCGGCCCTAAACAATAACAATTGATATTTCACTCTATTGTAAATTTTTTTCAATTGCTTTGTGCATATATTTAGTTTTCATGCTTATAGATATTAGTTTTGGACTACACATGCATATTTGTAGATTTTCTCCATTTGCGCCTTTCTTCATTAAAACCCACGCTTTATCTGCGCTTTGCGCTTAAAGCCCTAACAAACCTTAGAGCTTTTTTTGCGCTTTTCGCCTTTGATAACACTGGTTTGATGTTTCTTGTATCCAGCTCTTTTGCAATAATGACTTGGTAACTTTTCTAACTTATTGTTGCATAGTAGCTCTATGAAAGCCCGTACTGATTTTGACTGCTTTATGCTGGAAAGTTTCTCAAATAAAAGTTGTTGAATTTGAAGTAGTTTGAATGTTATTCTTGTACGATCTGTCAAATGAGTGTTGGATCAGATTTCGGAGGAGTTGAAATAGGTTGAGTCAATGAACAAGTTGTGACCCCTCCTCCTGAAAGTTGTTTGGGTTATAATGGGCTAAACAATGGGTCATAGCCCGACCTTTCCAATTTAAAACCGTGTCTTTTTAATATGTAGTTATACAATTGAGCTGCTACATATGTCTCAAAACTTTCTCCTCCCTCTCCCAAAACGAAAGAACAATAAAATGTAATGGCAGTTTTTTCGCTTGGTGGACTACTTTGTCCAAATTGATTATACTGGATTGAGGAAGTACTGTTTTTAAGGTCTTAATTAAATATTGAAGTTGAGTATTTGCTTTTTAACCCCAAATTGACTGTCTCCGTCATTGTAATTCCGTCATCTTGCCGCAGATGATCTGGAATTCAATGCCTTGTAATTTTTCACTAATTCCGCAGCTGGAATGAAATTTATGCCAATAAGGTTTCTTTGGGTAAGACTGCGTACTATAGACCCTTGTGGTCTGGCCCTTCCCCGGACCCCCACATAGTGGGAGCTTAGGGCACCATGCTGCCCCTTTTTTTTGGTTTATTTGGGTACTTCCTTACATATTTATTGGGCTATTAAGGTATTCCTAGTTGACCTAAACTTTTGCATCAGTTGATTTGTGCTGCCTATCAATGAAGTTTACTCCTTGTCTAACCTGTAAAAATTCTGTCGATGGGTTACATTACATGTTTCTGGGTAAAATTTGGTATTGTCCAAGTTAAGTAAATGTTCCTTGCACCCAACCCATTGAAGTATGGGGGCTTGCACTTTTGTGGGTCAATCACATTGGGCCTCAATTAACAATTCTTATCTGTCACCTCAGCCAGTTTTGCAAATATAAAACTGTCTCCTCTGCATTTATTTTGCACTATTTTCCTTTTTGTCATCTCTAAAAGAGGTTGACATGTTTGTGGATTTAGAAACTAGATTTCTTCTTTCTCGTATGATATTTGTCATGAGTTGTTGTAAACCCCACTAGATGAAAAAACAGATAGTAAGGTACACGAGTATATTTGACATGTGACTATAGTCTATGCTATGCATTCCAAGTTGTTCCCTGTAGAAACTTTAAATTGTGCAGTTCAAGGGGATGGAAATTACTTTAGAGGCAAGAATTGTTAAATCTGGTGTGGAAGATTTCATGTGGTAGGTCTCGGAAGCAGATGTTGGTTTTATTGAATATGCACTTTGGGTCATGTTGGTATGGTTATAATTTAGGCTAGTATGCATGCTAGTACTTGCTTGTGTTATACCTCATCCAATTTGTTCCTTTGCCCCCACTCAGTTTCTTTTGGGCTTCCTTTGCTTCAGGCTTCTCCAGTACTAATCGGTGGACGGCAAGCTGTGGTCGAGGAGAAGAGGTCTACCAATTCTCGAGGTATGCTCAACTATTGCCCGTTGGAAGTGATTAGAATGACATATGCATAGCCAATAGGAAAAATTTAAATAATTGCGTATTCGACATGTGTTGTGTTGGGTATAGTAAAGGACATGTTTCTATAATTACTGCGTCCTTTCTGATTGAGGAGAATATTATTTCATTTTTCCGCTTTCCTGGCAAAGCATTCTTTAAAAGAGGAAGCTGAAATGGCATTTTTAAGGGGCCGTTAATGTTTTTTTTAATGTACATAATGGAGCAGCCCTGCTTTATTACGGATCTTAAGAAGGATAATGTCTAAAATTTGGACTTCACAAATCACTCCTAGAAAGTGTAGCAAGCAACCTTATTACCTTTTACCGTGAATTTAATTGTCTTTTCTCTATTGCAGGTAACACCAGAGGTAGGTTTCAATCTGGAAGGGGTGCTGGATTCAGGAACGATGGTGGAAGAGGACGAGGAAATTATGGAGGCGGCAGGGGCTATGGTCGAGATGATTTCAATGGAAGAAATGAGTTCAGCAACAGGGGTGGCACTCGTGGGGGGTCATCAAACCGTGGAGGCGATGGATATCGCCGTACGGACAACACAGGTGGACGAATGAATCGTGGTGGTGGGGTGCCTAATGGAACAGCTAAAAACACGGCACCCCGCTATTCTGCTACCGCAGCTTGAGTAGTAGTAGCTTAGAGCGAAATGAGAGTTGGTATTATTATTTGAATCGACTTTTAAATGATTAACTGTTGAGGTGAAAGAAATTTTGTCAGGAGCTATGATGTTTTCCCAAGAGCTCTATTTGCTAATTTTTCTAGTTAATTTTTTCTTTTGTTAATCATAGGTGAGATAGGAATGGAGTTCTTAGAAGATTCCTTTGTGTAGCATATCTAAGCCCTAGGAAGAGATTATCCAGTCTTTTCTGGGCCTTTTTTGTATTGAATTATTGTTTGGGGCTTTTTACTTGTGGTAATCGTGGAAATTTATTTATTTTAACCGTGATTTTGCGTGGCTTTATGATCAGATGCAGCGTAACTTGTCTTTTCAGTTGTCTGTCTTTTATCTAGTATCGAAAGAAATAGTAGTTATTTTGTTTTTTATAAAGGTGGTGTCCCGAGGGTCTATTGGAAACCACCTCTCTACCTGCATTAGGTAGGGGTAAGGTCTGCGTACAGATTACTCTCTCCAGATCACGATAGAAAGATGTGGAGGTTGAGGATTATGATAGTTAGTAGTGTGTTCTTCCTAGGCTTACCAGTAATACTAAGACTATTTCTTTGTTATTTTATTCATGATTTTTTACTGATGTATCATTCGGGCCCGTTACCTTAATGTGTTTGTTATTATTCTTGGTACTTGTTAGCTTATCTTCATTGTTGCTACTTGTTAGCTTATCTTTATTGTTCTTTGAACCAAGAGTCTATCGGAAACAACATCTCTATTTTTTTAAGATAGGAGTAAGGTCTGCGTACACACTATTCTTCCTAGACCCCATTTATCGGAATACACTGAGTTCGTTGTTGTTTGTATTCATCAAAATATTAGACAAATACGAAGAAATCACCTAGTATTATTGTCTTCAAGTTGGATTTTGGTCTCCAAATTCATGGACTGTTAGGCCGCACAGATTAAGCAGGCTAAACATTGATGCTTCTCATCTGCCCATTGTGCCGGTGCTCATCTAAGTACCAGTGCACAATGAATGTTACTGAATTTTGTTGGCGTACAGCACCATATCCATCAGAATCATGTACGACATAATAAATGTATACAGGCTGAAAAATATCTGTACTGGTCTCACTTGCATATGATAATTAACTACGCACTTGCTGATCGATGACTTCATAAGCATCTGAAAAACAACATTTAAAGCCGCTGCCTTTAGGAGTTAAATCTGCAAATCACTAAGAGGTCGTTTGGTATCCGGTTAGAGAGGAGTTATCCATGTATTAGAAGTTGGATAATTTTATACATTATTTGGTTAAAAAAAGGGGAAAAAATAATCTCCACATAGGAAGCTGTCATAAGTTATACAATGTTTGATTGCTTTTTCCTCTTTTCCACATAAAATGTGGCATTACTAATACAATGTGTGGTTCATATTTTTCTTTTCCGCATAACTAATACATGTATAAGTTATGAGGAAATCTATGTATTATTTATGTAGGGTAGAAGGTGGAATAACTTACACATGTATTAGTAATACTTGTATTAAACACAAATTGACAAGAATACCTTTATTCAAACTGGTATTTTTTTTGTTTAAAAGTATATATTTAAACTATACTAACAATTTTATGAAATAAAGTAAGCTAATAATAAATAACATTCACAGTACATTTATATTACTAATTCTTATATAACTACAACATAACTAATTCCCGCAACATAACTCAACCTTGCATAACTAATACATGCATTACTTATTCCTGCATGACTAATACCTGCATAACTAATACCTGCATAACTAATACATGTATAACTAATACTTGCATAACTCTAACCGGCAACCAAACGACCCCTAAGCAGTTTTAGGTACTACAGTCAAATTTCTCTATAACAACGTCGTTTGTTCCGAATATTTTTGGATGTTTTAGCGAAATGCTATTATAAAGACATATAAATGTTATAACATAACGTGAAAATTGGTTCCGGGAAAGCTTGATTTTTATGTAAGAATGCTGTTATAGAGATGTCTGACTGTATTTATTGTGAATGAAAGAGTTCACCTGCAAACAAGATGGTTGTATAGGAACTCTAGATCTATGCACTAATAACTTGAAATGCATCCCATACTCTAGACGAAAACACAGCTGACCTACAGACTACACAAACTGACGAAATAAAATACCAGAAAAAATTAATGTTGCTTAATCATGAATTCTGAAGCACATTACTACCCACAAAATTGCCAATGTCTAAACTCTGACAGTAGCCTTCTGAATTAATAGAACTTGCTATATTATTTTAACTTCTGGTCCATCCATAAAAATTCAACACCGTATAGACAATTGAAAACTAAAAATACCAAACTACTGTTGATAAAAAACGCGAAGACCTGGATAGGCGAAGTACCAGCTAAGGCATATAAATATGAGCACTAATTTTCCGTGTGAGAGAGCAACAACAAGTGATGTTAAGGGATGCTGTAGGAATAGCTTGTTGAACCCATGAAGCACAAATCCACCTGACCTCATTTATTTAAAGACCGAAATTACATGCCTGCACGTACTCATTTTCATAATCTACATACTTTGTCCAAAGAGGCCGGAATTGGTTCATTGCAATATCAAGCCATGGCTTCATATTCCCATTAAAGTGGACAACTGCAGCATTATTGATCTCATCCATGCTTATGCTTGGATTGTAGCCAAGCCCCAACACATGCCAAGATTTGTCGAGTGGCTTCGTAGTAGAATAAAATGTGATTAAACCTGGAGGCAGTGTACCCAATTTCCATAAGGTTCGGTTTTCGTTCTGCAAAGAATAGAAGCTCCATAAGTTAAAATAGTATGAACTTGTAATAGAAATTATACTAGCCTAACTAATTAAAACGCAGTGCAGCTATGAAATTGGAAAATTTGCTTTAACGGAAACAGCTATGAAAGCTAGCATCTCTCACTGACTTAATCTACCGGAAGCAGGACACCATGCTTAATAAGCTCTTCAGATCTATAACTACTGGACATGGTTTGTGAAGAGCTCAAAACAGACCACGTCAAGTAACTAAATTGCTGAGGGTCACTAATTCAAGATATGAAGAAAAAGTAAATGAAACAAAAGATGTGCAAATGTTCATATGTATCGTATGCATGCGAGCATGATTTTTTCCTATAGATCAGAAATGCAAATTTACGCTTAATAAGAAACGTGCAACATGACAACAATCCAAGCAACACAAGAACTAACCATGTAAACTACATTTTTGGAATCAAGCATAACTACTCCCTCTGTTCCAATAAACATGCACTCTTTGCTTTTTAGTTTATCCGAAAAGAATGATACTTACCTATATTTGGAAACGTTTGAACTTTGAACTTCTCATTTTACTCTTAATAATATACTTTTAGCCACAAAAATATGGTATGTTTAAGACTCCAAGTTCCAAAAGTCTCCCTTTTTTTCTTAAACTTCGTGCCTAGTCAAACACTATCACATAAACAAAACGGAGGCAGTAAATCTTACCAGACTCTGCCAGTAATGGTATTCCTCAGTGAGCTTCTCCCTCCTCCAAGCATCCAAGTCAAAGAAGTTCATTCCATAAGCCCATGCACAAGCTTTGGGGTTGAACTTCTCCTTGATCAAAGGATGTGAGAAATTCATGTATTGTGCATAACGGTGGAATGAACCAAAACATGTCTCCACAGCTCCATTCACCTTACCATCCATATCTATCTTCCATAAACCTGTCAAATCCTTCTGAACAACTATATCATCATCCAAGAACAATATTCTGTGCAACTTGGGGTACAGTTCTGGTAAATAGAATCTAATGTGGTTCAATATTGAGAGATACTTCGGGTTCCTGAATTTCATATTAGTTGTATCCTTTGTTGCATTCTCGAGCTTATTCTCGAAGTAAAACTGCTGTAGTTTTGCAGATTCAAGTTGTTTAAGTACTGGAACATAAGAAGAATTCAGGAACTTATAATCCTCGACTGACTTCACTTCAATAAAAGCCCCATTATAGTCTTTCATCTTGAACATAACTTGCATAGCCCCAAGATTCATTTTATCAGTCACCACATGAAACACATGCTTCGATGGGTCTTTTGAGTGTTTAACTGCCGAATTCACCACAACTGAAGCAGCAAGCACATTGTCAGAGAAAATTGCATAATGATAAAGATTAGGATCCTCGAATTCTGGTGGAGTAGGCTTCATATCATCAGTATACTTATCTGGATGTGCAATTCGCTCTTCCATTAACTTCATTGCCAAACAATGCACACTCTTCGGGATCGACTTTGCAGCAATCAAGCTCGAGAAAGCACCTTGCTTCTTCGCCTTTGTTAGCTGCTCATTGACAGCAAAAATTGTATCTTTCAGCTTCTGAATCTTTAATTGATTATCAAATGACTCTTTTGCCTCAGCAACAACTTGTCGCGTGACTTTAATCCGTTCCTTCACCTCTTTCTCAAATTGCCTAAGCACCGACTCGTTCATAGAGTTCCCGTCTGAGTCAAATAGTGTGCGGTATGAGGGTTTTGAAATCAGATCTGTAAAGTTCCTAGATAACTCAGCAAAAACTCGAACGAGCTTTGAGTTCTCGAGCTTCAGCTTCCGAGCATAGGAAGCATAAGCTAGAGCCAATGCACGGTGATCATCTGCTTGCTTCTTAATCTGATCAAGCCTTGGCTTCAATGGATCGGATTTCAAAGCTAAAACTGATCTTCGTAGTGATCCACCTCTATATAAATCATGTGAATTTCCCTATTCAACCATAAAAACCAGGCCGTTAATACAAAATCAGAAGTAAAAAGCTACTAAGGGATAAAGAAAGATCTATGAAAAATTATGCAATTAAGGCATATAAAACTCATAAATCATAAAGACCTCTTTGAATCACTGACACGTAAGCACAGAAACATAATTTGTGATTCATGAAATGATAATAAACAATTAAAGCTTTCTAGATTAAGATCTTAGTAACTTGAAAGAATATGCATACTTAATAAGAAAAAAATCACAATATATTGAGTGTATAGTTTTGCTTAAGTAAAAGTTTCCAGGTTGAGATCTTAGCGACTTAATAAGAAAAAAAAAACTGACATCAATATTGAATATTGAGTTTTACAACAAAAAAACACAATCAAGGTTTTCCAGATTGAGATCTTAATAACATGATAAAATGTGCATACTTATGAAGAGAAACTTCACAAAAATATTAAGTAAACAGTTTCATCGAAGTATCAGAATAAAACATGTCCAGATTGAGATATTAGTGACTAAAGATAAAGTGACTACTCAATAAGAAAAAACAAATTAGAAAAATACAGAAAAAAATACAATTGAAGCTTCTAGATTGAGATCTTAGAGACCTAATAGGAAAATAAATCACAATTCCATTGCGCATAGAGTTTCACAATATAATCAATCAAAGGTTCCAGATTGAGATCTTAGTAACTTGATAAAATGTGCATATTTAGTGAGGTGAAAGTAACAAAAATATTAAGTAACGAGTTTCATAAAAAGAAAACACAATAAAAAATGTCCAGATTGAATTATTAGTGACTAGAGAAATGTGACTACTCAATTAGAAGAAAAAAAAAAACAAAAAAATTACAGAATAAAGAGTTTCTCATGACCACCGACAGTTTCATAGGCTAACAGACAGCAAACCAATGCTCATAGATAAAGTGAGAAAGGCGAAATGTTACGGAAAGTACTTACGACGGAGAGATCGGAGGGATCGGAGGAGGAAGTGAAGAGAAAAGAGAGAGCTAATAAAAGGAAAACAGCGACAGTGAGAGAAGACGCGAAGAGCTTGAACGTGAGGCGAATTCCGGTACCGGAAACGGCGATGCTCCGATCAGAAAATGGAGTTCGGTAGGAGCTCCGGAGAGCCATTTTTCGTTGGAGTGAGAAATCTCTGAGAAAGGCTATCTGGGTTTCACTCTTTTGGGCTATTTATTAATTTATTTTATTTATTTATGAGTGTGTGATTATTTCACACTGGGGGAGGAATTGAAGAAATTGGAGAGAGGCAATTGGCGAGTGAAGAAGAAACGCGGATTTGACGGTGGAGTTTGGGTGTGGGTCCCGATCTGTTAAGCAATGTGGGTCCTTATCTCGATCTAGCTTTACTTATGACTTATGCAGTGTTTCATTAATCACTTAAATTACATACTGAAGGGTTTTGTAATTATTGGCATTGTGCTTTATTGCTTTTATTAATTTTATTGATATATTATTTTTTTTGGAAATTTAGTAATAATGAAACTAATTTGTAATACTGAAAATATAATGGAAGAATTAGCATAAATAGCAGCTGATCCTGTTGATATTATTTGGTACTACTTATCCTTTATCTTTCTCTTTTTCTTTTCTTTTTCATATTTTTTCCTTCTTTGCTTTCCTCTTCTTCTTGCCCTTCCTAAGCCGAAGGTTTATTGAAAACAACATTTCTACTTGCATTAGATAGGGATACGATTTGTGTACAGACTACTCTTCCCAGACACCGCATGTTAGAATCAAACTGAATTTGCTGTTATTGTTTTAGCATCTGACCCAATCACGTATATTAAAAATAACCATGTATAGTATGTGTCTAAATAGATATGATGAGTGTATATCAATGTATTGTAAAAGAGCGGCTATTTGTGTAAGCGTCTCAAAGTGATTCTCAGGGCCCATGACATAAAAAAGAAGGTCCAATATCTTCGTAACCCAACCCATTGAGGCCTTCATTGCGCTTAAGTAGGTGTGTCTTGGTCATTTCCATATCCAAAGTCCAAGTCATATAGTAACAAGTTTGGAGATATTATATACATATAGTCGATTGGGTTCATTATTTATGTTTGTGATTGTTACACAAATAGCTGGTCAGATTTCCGATTTATTTTTTCTAGTCAATATACATAGATTATATATTATTATGCACATATTATACATTCACCGACTATTTTTAATTTAAGAAATTAGGTGGGTGGCTATTTGAGTTAAATTATTTAGTCAGTATTTATAAATTATACATTAATTATATATGCTTTATACAATTGAATTGACGACCATTTAAATTAATTATTCTTTATACACTACGAACTTTTTTCACATTAATTTCCATCCACTGTGATAAAATTTTGTAGTATGGGCAGTTGAACAATAACAATAATAATTCAGTGTAATTTCATAAGTGAAGTATGGGGAGGATATGATGTACGTCGCTTTACCGCTGTCCTGAATGAGTAAAGAAACTGCTTCCGAAAAATCCTTAGCTAGTATAAACAGTTCATACCCTTATTTAATTTGCCTCAAATGTCGAAGTTGCGGCTTAGGCATTACTCACTAAAGGTGCAATGCTAACAAAAATATCGAAACAACCACAACATGTATAACTTCCAATTGAAAAATATATTTTAATCATTTATGCAGCTACCGATGGATTCTTTGATCGAATAATAATTTTGCTTCTATTTTATTGTTTCCTTCAGTAAAGTTTGCAACCGAACCAAACTGAAAATTAAATTAAATCGATCAAAAAAATTGATATATTTTGGTTTGGTTTAGTTTTGATTTTAAATTTTAAAAACCGATTAAATTTGGTTTGGTTCTGATTTTCATAAAAAAATAACCGAATCAAATCGACTATAGGAGTAGCTATTTTAGATTTATTGTTACACCTATATATATGTATATTTTAATACGAAGTTACAAAATTTTATGGTGAATGTTAATCGTTTGCTCTTTTAGTACAGTTCTTTACCTTTATATTCTAGTTTGATTGATAGTTTTCTTTTGTTAAGTGTAAGAATCCATTTTATGTTAAAAAAAGATATTTTTAATTGAGTCCTTACATTATTCATCACTATTTGATTCAATTATCATCAATATATTTTAATAAATAATAGATTTCTAAAAGGGCAATTGATTTGATAGTGTCATATTGAGAATGTGGTTGCCGAAATATGTGTAGTAATGTATGTCTTATATTTAAGAAAAAACCGACAAATAATCGAAAAAACCAAAAAATCGATATAAACCAAATCGAAGAAAAAGCGACTTAATTGGTTTGGTTTGGTTCTAATATTTGAAAAATCGACTTACTTAGTTTGATTTCTTTTTAGAAAAAAATCGATCTAAACTGAACCATGAATACTCTGCATATTGCCTTTTAACTCATTCAATCATCATGGTGTCAAGAACTTAAAGAAAATTTATTTCTCGTCGGAGGAAAAAAAATTAGGAGTATGATCTTGTATTAATTCGTGACTAATAAGATTATTAAATCAAGAAATCAGTAGTAAGACTTAATATTGTTATATAATGCGGCATTGCATCACTTCAAAAAAGGGTGTACATAGGTCGGGTTAGTTTAGATTTTCTAATTACTAAATCAAACTAATTGTATCGGGTTATTTAAATTAAATACCAAACCAAAATCAATAAAAGTCGGGGTTTTTTAATCTCGATTTTTCTCGAATTTTTCGGGTTTTCGGGTTTTTTCGATTTTCCCCCCATAAAGTCTTCATAGCGCAAAACGTAAAATTTGTGCTCCAAATATTTTTTTAATCTTAGTAAGACAGAATTATATAAGGTGTTTTCAATAAAATAACATAAATATGAGATGCGTCATGGCATTGTACTAAAATATTCAATAATAAAAATAATAAAATCGCATAAAATAAATATTATTAATAAGCCAAAATGAAAACAAACATAATTTAAAATTCTGACTAATAAATACTATTATTTACATGACTAATCAATAACAGAGAAATAAGTTATACATTTTATCTAACCAATGAAAAAATTAAAAAATAGATATCCAACACTATTTTCATTCATAGATCAATCGAATTGAATGCCTTTAATTAACATTAGTATTGATTTGATTTTGGTTAAGATTTATTTGAATTACTAACATTTATGTACTATAAAACTTATTGGAGCATCCAAAAATTATAAGCCAAGCTTAAAATAATACGTTAAAAGATAAAATTATGAAAAAGCTTAAGAAATATTTATAAACTACACTACCATAAATATTTTTATGTATTAAATATATTTAAACTTCTATACATATAAAGTTGGGTTGGTTTGACTTTTTTTAGTTAAAACCAAACCAAACTAAATATGATTTTTTTTCTTTCCAAAACCAAACCAAATTATAGTCGGATTTTTTTCTCTCGCTTTGACTCGGATTATCAGGTTGATGCGGTTTGTCGGTTTAATTTCTACACCCCTAACTGCAAAAACCGTTTTCTATTTACCAATAATCAATTTATGATATAAAAACGATAGAAACAACAGAGGAGAAAAAAGGCAATTAATAAATCTAAATATATAAATCAATACGAATAATAAATGGTTTAATTAGTTAAAATCTAAATAGGCGATCAATAAGTCAAAACTACAACATTGACTATAAATACGTCAAATAACAGTCTCTCATTTCCCTCTCTGATTCTGCGTCTTCATTTCTTCTTAACATCACTAGTATCCGGTCTTCGTTTAAAATTCCTAAGTTTTACTCAAAAACCTAATTTTTATCATGAAAATTTTAAAATTTTGGTTGTATTCTTGTTAAAAGTTGTTGAGGATTTAAAAGAATTACTTAGAAATCACATACCAATGATTTGGAGAAGTTTGGGTCTTTGAAAAATCGCATATGAAAGTTTATGGTTTGAGAGGATCGAAAAAGAAGTGAAAAATCCGTCTAAAATATGATTTAACAAGGTGCGGATCTCGCATTTGCGAACCCATTGATTTTTGGTGTTCATCGCAAATGCGATAAAAATGTCGCATTTGCGACAAAGGGGCATCTCGCATTTGCGACCTAGAATCTCACATTTGCGAGATCTGAGGCTGGCCCAGGACTTCGCAAATGCGAAGCCTGATCTCGCAAATGCGAGATCAGGGTCCTGCAACACCAGATCTTCAGCTGTTGGGAAATTTTTTAAGTCTAGACAATCTGTAGCCTATCCGAAACTCACCCGAGCCCTCGGGGCTCCAAACCGAACATGCACGCAAGTCTAAAATATCATACAGACTTACTCGTGCAATCAAATCATCAAAATAACTTCAAAATCTACAGATTTTACCTCAAACTCAAGATTTCCTCAAGAACACTCAAATTTCTAACTTTTCAACTGGAGGTCTGAATTACATCAAATCAACTTCGATTCTCATCAAATTTCACAAATAGGACCTAAATATCATAACAAACTTGTTCCGAGCCCCAAAACCAAAATACGGGTCCGATATCATCAATTTCACATATTATTTCATTTCTTTGTTTCTTGAATTAACCAGCAAAACATTTTTCTTCAAAAATTAGTTTCTAAGGCTAGGGACCTCGGAATTCAATTCTGGGCATACGACCAAGCCCCATATTTTACTGCGGACCTCCTGGGATCGTCGAAAAATAGATCCGGGTTTGTTTACTAAAAATGTTGACCAAAGTCAACTAAAACCAAATTTTATTACTAGAAATTATTATTTCTCATATTTCCACATAAAAGCTTTTTGGTTTCACGCCCGGACTGCTCACGCAAATCGAGGTAATTAAAATTAAACTTTTTATGGCTAATAAGCCTAGAATTAGGTCTAAATTCATAAAATGGCCCTTTGGGTCATTACAATCTCCACCTCTAAAACAAACGTTCGTCCTCGAACGGACATAGAAAATTACCCAAATTGGCAAACAAGTGTGAATATTTACTCTGCATGTCCGACTCAGACTCCCAAGTAGCTTCCTCAACGGGATAACCTCCTCATAAGTCAAATCTTTGTCCAATTGGACAAAGTTGAAGTCTAACACGTGAAACGGGTCACCATGATATTTCCGGATCATAGACACGTGGAATACCAGATGGACTGAGGATAACCATGAAGGCAACGCAAGTCTGTAAGCTACCTCCCCCACTCTCTCAAAAATCTCAAATGACCCGATATACCTAGGGCTCAACTTACCCTTCTTTCCAAATCTCATAACACAGTTCATGGGCGATACCCCAAGTAATACCCTCTCTCCAACCATGAATTCCACATCAAGAACATTTATGTTGACATAACTCTTTTGTCTGGACTGAGCTGCACGAAGTCGCTCTTGTATAATCTTGACCTTATCTAAGGCCTCTTGAACTAAGTCTGTACCCAATAACCGAGCTTCTCCAGGCTCAAACCATCCAACTGGCGATCTACACCATCTACCATATAATGCTTCATAAGGAGACATCTGAATGCTTGATTGATAACTATTATTATAGGCAAACTCCGCTAATGGCAAGAATTGCTCCCAAGAACCTCCAAAGTCAATAACACAAGCGCGTGGCATATCCTCTAAAATTTGAATAGTACGCTCGGACTGCCCGTTCGTCTGAGGATGGAATGTTGTGCTCAACTCAACTCGGGTATCCAACTCACGTTGAACTGCCCTCCAAAAATCCGAGGTAAACTGCGTACCCCGATCAGAAATTATAGACACGGGCACACCGTGAAGGCGAACAATCTCCCGAATATATATTTCAGCCAACCACCCTGAAGTATAAGTACTTGCCACTGGAATGAAATGTGCCGATTTAGTCAGCCTATCCACAATAATCGAAACTGCGTCGGATTTCCTCTGAGTCTGTGGGAGTCCAACAACGAAGTCCATAGTGATATGCTCCCACTTCCACTCGGGAATCTCTATCTGCCGAAGCAAACCACCGTGTCGCTGATGCTCATATTTCACCTGTTGGAAATTCAAACAACGAGCCACATAAGCAACAATGTCCTTTTTCATCCTTCTCCACCAATAATGCTGCCTCAAGTCCTTGTACATTTTGGTTGCACCTGCGTGAACAGAATACTTAGAACTGTGAGCTTCCTCAAGAATCAACTCACGAAGGCCATCAACATTAGGTACACATATACGGCCCTGCATCCTCAAGACACCATCATCTTCAATTGTAACCTTCTTGGCACTACCGTGCCGAACTGTGTCCCTAAGAACCATCAAATGTGGGTCATCATTATGCCGCTCTCTTATACGATCAATTAAAGAAGACCGAGCGACAATACAAGCCAAAACACTATCGGGCGAAATATCCAACCTCACGAATTGATTAGCCAAAGTTTGAATATTTGAAGTCAACGGTCTCTCCCCACTGGAATAAATGCAAGGCTGCCCATACTCACTGACTTCCTACTCAATGTATCGGCCACCACGTTGGCCTTCGGGAATGATATAATATAGTGCCATCATAATCCTTCAATAACTCTAACCATCTCCGATGTCTCAAATTTAGATCCTTTTGCTTGGACAACTACTAGAAACTACGATGATTTGTGAAAATCTCACACGGCACACCATAGAGATAGTGCCTCCAAATCTCCAATGCATGGATAATGGCTGCAAATTCTAAGTCATAGACTGGATAATTCTTCTCATGAACTTTCAACTGACGAGACGCATATGCAATCATCCTGCCATCCTGCATCAATAGTGATCCAAGTCCAACTCGGGAAGCATCACAATAAACCGTAAAAGAACCTAAACCTGATGGTAACACCAACACCGGTGCTGAAGTCAAGGTTGTCTTGAGCTTCTGAAAGCTCGCCTCGCACTCGTCCGACCATTTGAATGGAGCACCTTTATGAGTTAATTTGGTCATTGGGGCTGTTATAGATGAGAACCGCTTCACAAAACGACGGTGATAGCCTGCCAAACCAAGAAGCTTCTGATTTCTGTTGTGTGTGTCTAGGCCAATTCTTGACTGACTCTATTTTCTTAGATTCTACCCGGATACCTTCTGCTGATACGATATGACCCAAGAAAGCTACTAAATCTAACCAAACTCACATTTTGAAAACTTGGCATACAACTGATTATCCCTCGATGTCTGGAGTGCTATACTAAGGTGTTGTTCATGCTCCTCACGGCTACCAATGGTATTTCCCTGAAAGTATAGCTACGAATAATAAATACAATATAGTATATGTTTACGAGTCCATTACTCAGATGATCACCCAACTATTCAAAATTATGGATTAAAGTCACTTTTCTTTCATTTGTAACAGGAAAGTCACTCAACTATCCCTACGGCACACAAATTGTCAGCCAACCGGAATTAGCAAACTATTTCATGAAAAAATGTGACGTGGCAGTCCACATGGACTTTTTATATTTTTTAACCAAATAAAATAATTAACGCCCAAACATAACATAAAAAATTCACCTATGCCCCCAAATCGACTCACTAAAAATAAAAATCTACCGCCAAAATAAGATCAAACGCTAAAATGTTTCCATGTCGTAAATGCATCTCTCTTCTTCTTATAAAAAGCAGATTTCTTCTTTTATCATGTTTTTACTTTAGTTTTACAAAATAATAATAGGTACGAAGTTAACGACTAAAGACTAGAGTTACCTGTGTTCTTTTCTCAATGACATGTATTCTTCTTTTCACGAGTTTTCTTATACTTTTTTATAAAATAATAATGCGTACGACATTAAGTACTAGAGTGACACCATAAAAACTATTTTTTTATAAGAAGAAGAGATATGCATTTGCAATAAGAATGCGATTTAGCATTTGATTTTACTAAGTGAGTGGATTTTTATTGATACCGGGTTAAATTGGGTGTATGAATGAATTTTTTTATGTTTTATTTGGGTGTTAATTATTTTATTTGCTCCAAAAATATAATATAAAATACATCTATATGGACTGCCAACAATTTAAATTTGTCCACCGAAAAGTTTGATAATTTCGGTTGATTGATCAAATAGGAATAGTTGAGTGACTTTTATGTTACAAATAAAAAAAGTGATCAATTGAGTAATGGACTCACGTGTTTACTATCGGTGAACTTGTATTGGTCGAAATTTGGACAAAACTTAATGACGTTGTTGGTTGAGGTCAAAGTTCATCGGCCAACATTTGGAGACGAATGGCCTATCTTGAACGAGATCGACGTTGGGTCGAGCAGAAGAAATTCATAATAACGGTAGGATAATTCTAGATTAGAAAAAGGGAATATTCTATCAGAATATTCTCTTCCTTGTACTTTTTAGGGTTTTAAAGAATGTTCCTTATATATAGGAAAAGAAGGAGAGATAAAAGGCATCTGAAACTCTCTAAAAGAACACTTTGTAACATTGACATTGAAGAATATACACTTCTTGTCTTTTCTATTGGTTCTCAAGCTAAAAGAAACCTTTTCATATACAAGATCCAAAAACCTAGTATTCCACCCATGTTACTTGTCATCTGCACGGCTGACAAAGAGCTAGTTGACTCTTAACTATTGGTATTTTGGGGGAGTTATACTTTAATATTTCATTTATTGTCATTGCATGCATTTAATCAGCATGTTCACTCGCGTATTTATGATCAATCATCATCAACATCTTTGTCTAGCACTTAATATTGCGACACTTTGATTCATTCATCTTATTAGGGGTGTTCATGGTTCGGTTTGGGGTGGTTTTTTCCAAAAAAGAAACCAAACCAAGTAAGTCGGTTTTTCAAATATTGGAACCAATCCAAACCAATTAAGTCGATTTTTTCCAAACCAATGACTAATATATACCATAAAATTTTTAGAAACTTTATATAAAAAATATACATATATATAGGTGTAATAATAAATTTAAATAGTTACTTTTATAGTCGGCTTTTTTCGGTTATTTTTTAATTGAAACCAAAACCAAACCAAATATGGTCGGTTTTTAAAATTCAAAACCAAAACCAAACCAAAACTAAAATGTATCGGTTTTTTTGGTCGGTTTGGTTCGATTTTCGGGTTTTTATGAACACCCCTACATCTTACCATCTCATTCGTAGATTTGACCGTCATTAAGCTTAACTATGATTAACCTTCTATTTTATTCATTAAATCCCCTGAAGAAAGATTAATCACATTTTTGGTAAAACAGAACTCTTTTTCTTTTGTCCAAAATGAGTTCATAAATAGAACTGCAAATAAACCAATAAAAAT
>ML297866.1:0-27622 GCA_005239495.1 Nicotiana undulata
CAAATATTTTTACTATCTAATAACTTTTTATGCGTGGTATATGATCAATTTCTCTACCACAAAATACAAAGATAGGTTTTCCAAAGAAGATTTGGGATATATGTTAGTTTTTCTAACATTCGGGGGATGGAATAAGTAGTTGAAAAATATATATATGAATCGAATTATCATTAGTATGATCCTCACTCAGAAGATAATTCAAGTCAAATGCCAGAAGCATTTGCTGATCCACAATTAAATATCATATTTCAGCTGCAAATGCTCCTATTAAAATTAAAGTCCCTGAAGGATGGAGTTTACTGTACCCATGAAGTGTGGTAGACCAATCGATTCCAAAGGTAACAATCCTTGAAAATGATAGGAGAAAATGACCAAAATGATCATAATAAGGAGGAAATGAGCTCTAGAAGATCCTACGACATAACATTTCATGAAACTCCAGAAGAAGTTCAGGTACCTGAAAATAAAGAAAGTGATGAGATCACAACAAGTTATATCGCTTGCGAACCGATACAAAATGATCGTCAACGATATATTTGATACAATATAGTGCACAATCTTGTAAAAGATTGTGAGGATCAGACCTGTAGTCCAGACACCTGAAGATGTCATGCCATTTAAATGCAAGTCATAACCTATATGACTCATTTGATTAAATCTATATGAGTATCCTTGAAGGATTTAAAATGCATGATGCATATAGTTCAAAGTCTCGAGAAATGTACTCGATCAGATTACAAAGGTCATTGTGCCATTTAAAGTAATTTGAGCGCATGTGGTATTATCGCCTCAGTGAATATTTGCTAAAAGAAGGTTAAATAAGTGATGTTATTTGTCCAGGTATTTTTTATAATGAAGATGTCATCAGAATTTGTTATCATTGTTGTTTATGTTGATAACATAAATCTTGTTGGAACTCCAGAAGAGCTCCAAAAGGCAATTGAATATCTTAAGAAAGAATTTGAGATGAAAGATCTTGGAAAGACATAACTTTGTCTTGGTCTGCAAATTGAACATTTAGTAGACGGGATCTTTATCCATCAATCTGCTATACAGAAAAGGGTCTTAAAATGCTTTTACATGGACAAAGTGCATCCATTGAGTACACCAATAGTTATTCGATCACTTCAAGT
Source organism: Nicotiana undulata (assembly GCA_005239495.1). NCBI lineage: Eukaryota > Viridiplantae > Streptophyta > Magnoliopsida > Solanales > Solanaceae > Nicotiana > Nicotiana undulata. The sequence goes on from ML297866.1 coordinate 1,134, forward strand.
GAATAAAGATTTGTTTCGACCTCCAGAAAAGGATAAGGAACTCCTTGGTCATGAAATACTTTATCTCAGTGCAATTGGTGCACTTATGTATCTTGTTAATGCTAACAAAGGTGGTGCAGATGCAGGTTATTTATCTGATCCCCATAAAGCTCGATCTCAAATCGGGTACGTGTTTACATGTGGAGGTATATTTGAGACAAGATTTTCATCAGGGGAGTGAAATACGCGTTGTACTCTTTTTCCCTTACTAAGATTTTTTCCCATGGGATTTTTCTTGTAAGGTTTTTAATGAGGCAGCTAGAAATGCGTATTACTAGATATGTGTACTCTTTTTTCTTCACTAAGTTTTTTTCCACTGGGTTTTTCCTAGTAAGGTTTTAACGAGATACATTATCTTTAATGAACATCCAAGGGGGAGTGTTATGAAAATATTATTGTGGATGTCCATTTATTACTCCTCTGTAGATAATCATCGCGAAGAAAATTATCCATTTAGTATTCCATTGAAGTTTATCTACAAACAGTTGATGCGGGCAGGTTGCAAGCAACTCAATAAAATGACTTGCAGCAGCTTCTATTAAACAAACAGGTTGCGAGCAGCTCATGCAGATAGCTTACAAGCAACTCAAGAAAAACCTCGCAATTGCTTCCTTTCTTCTATAAATAAAAGAGATTTTGAGTTTAATATATACATCAGTTTGAAATTGAATAATACATCAATTTCTCTATACTTGTCTTTACTCTCTTTATTTTATAACATAAGATATTTTTTTGAAAAAAAAGCTCTCAAACTTTATGGCCGGAGGTTAAATCCATTTCTCTACTAGTCGTCTTCGTCTTGACAGTACGCTTTCCTTTTTTTCCGCCAATTTGGAGTTCCACAAACACAGGGAAATTTATATACAGAAAGACATACAGAGGAAAAGAACAGTGCGTGACTTTCCTCGTTCAATTTCACCCATTCCCCCTTTTCTCTCTCTAAAGTAGTAAGTAGTAATTACTTATGGGGTTTTCTCTTTTTCCCTTCAAAGTTTTCAACTTTCTCAATTCTTCACCCTGAAATAACACCCATTCTTCTTCTTCTTCTTCTTCTTCTTTTGCTGCTGATCTTGTTTCAGGTTGCTGCTTCATCTCTTTTCTTTGTCCGTACATGTTTACCTTTTTCATTTTATGTTTGAGCATATTTTGTTTAAAGGTAGAAACTTTATGTAGTACTATTGTCTTTCTTCTTTTTGAATGTTCACAGTAGCCTTTAAGCTGATCCTCCTTTCTGGGTTTTGTTTCTTCTGCTACTGATTGAAATATGACACCATATTTGGGCTTTTCTTGGAACAGTACAGTTTGTTGATTTTGTCTTTTCATAAGCTGGATTGTTTAGTGTTGTTTGATCTTATTAAAGATTGAATCTATTTTAATTTTTCTGGGTTGCCCCCTCTTCTAATATTAACTACTTCTTGTATGTCATTTTTCCTTATATTAGCTAATAAGTTCTGTGTATCATAGATTTTTTGACTGAATCTTTTGATTATTTTAGCTTGATTTTGGTGGATTTATCATTTGAAGCTTTTCTTGAAACTGTTGTGGGGAAACAAATTGCTGGAGCTATATACATAGAAAAGCCTAATGAAATTTAGAATTTAAATAGAAAAGTGAACAGGTCATATGATTTCATAGCTTTAAGCATTAATAAATGTGCAAGAAAATTAACGATATGTTGGAAATTTATCGTTCTTAAACTCGTCTTCATGGTGGTTGTCTAGAGTAGTAAAGTCTACACAGATTTGTTTTTCGACATTGTCTACATATGAACAACTGGCTGTAGATGTGATAAATAGGTGTACCATGGCATGGATTTAGTCAATAAGTTCAATTATGGAAAACTGCATAGTCCTTTATCTTCAATTCCCAACTGCAGTAATTAAAACAGAAGTACTGAAAAAGACATAACTTGTGGGTGCTATAAATTGTTTTTATTAGCTTTAAATGGCTCAATTTTTCTTGTGAATTGATTGTTCATAATTAAGTTTCTGAACTATTTCATCTGTAGCAGATAATGGATGCTGCATACTGAATGCAGTCAAGAGGTATTTGCCAAACTTTTTCATATTGGAATTGAATATGATCAACAACAATTTTGGAGGCCTTCTAATGCACTGCTCCAATTGTGTGCTTCTTTCTCTTCATACTGCTATGCTGAGATGCGTTAGATAGACTTTACTGGCCACATCAAACTTGCTTTTGACCATAGATATGCTTCTAGAAGCAATGGGCGGTTTGCCTGGTACTAGTGAAATTACGGAGTCAATAGAGGACTTAAATATTGAATCTAAAATGGATGATGATATCCTGAACACTGGTAAACAGTATTGTATGAAGGATGATATTAACAAACTGTTTGAAGCTATAGAAATTAGGACTTCCCATAGAGGTGTCAAAGATGCATTGAATAAAAGCGCAATGAAGAGGCCAATGAGATGTAGCCCCGCTCGAGCGTCAGGTTTTGATAATTCTGAGCCTGCAAGTTTGAAGCAGGCCTTCAGAGGATTATGCATCTCTCAGGCATCAGAGCTTGCGGCTGTGAAGAAGCGGTCGTCAAAAGCGTCCAGGCTGTCGGGTGTCTCAGAGACAGGGGCTGCCAAAAGACTTTACAGGCCCATCGCTGTGCAGGTTAATGGCCCTGAACATACTGTCAACGAAGGTATGGGAAATTTAGTGGAGATATCCCTCATCCCAGATATGAGTATGTCAAATCCTTCTGATAAGATTACTGACTATGAACATGTGCCCATTAAAGAAAAATCTACCTATGCTGCCTATTCTTGCCATCTTTCTAAAGATGCAATAAAACACGGTTCAGAAATAAGTGAAATTTCAGGCGGAGATGAGGCTTTTCCACACTCAACTGATATTTGTTCTGGTTACTTAAAAGAAGTGTCTGAGCAGAAAGATGTTTTGGAACTACCACATTCTTCAACTGCCACTTCTGCTAATAAAGTTGAAGCCCAAATGATGCCAGCCCCAGATGAAGCTCCAACATTTGTAATCCCAGCAGACAAGGAGCAGGCACGAGATTTTGATCTTGTTTCTTGCTCATCTATTTTTAGTACTGGAAATAAAGTCATCAGACCTACTTCTAGCAGTCCAAATCTGATCAGACCAGTTTCCAGAAGTAGAACCTTTGTTAAGAAGAAAGTCGCTTCTGTTTCCAGCAGTTCCAAGCAATCTAATGGTGAGCATGATTTGAGTTGTAGTACAAGTGAGATTGCTTGTCAGACACCTGAACATGTACTGAGGAATGATCAGAAAGAAGAGGATAAGGAATCTTCAGAATCATGTTGTGCTAATAGCATAGAAGTTAGTTCATCTATGCTGGATGCAAGTGTTACCAAACCTGGTCTCAGCTCAAGCAGTTGTAACAGAACAAGAAGTATAGTTACAAAAGGTGATGAAAGATCATTGTCAAGAGAAAAGGGGGAGATATCTCAAAGTTCAAAGAGTAGCATCGGGGATTATAGCAGCACCACGAGCGTTAGCGAAGAAAGCTATCGCAGTGGGTCTAGCCGCAGTGGCTATCGACCTCATATGTCCAAGGATTTGAGATGGGAAGCCATTCGTTGTGTTCAGAAGCAGCATGGAAACATTAGTTTGAGGCAATTTAAGTTGCTTAGAAAACTTGGCGGAGGGGATATTGGGACTGTTTATCTATCTGAACTAATGGGCACAAACTGCCTGTTTGCTGTGAAAGTTATGGACAATGACTTTCTGACCAGCAGGAGGAAGATGACAAGAGCGCAGACTGAAAAAGAAATACTGCAAATACTGGATCATCCATTCCTTCCTACGCTCTATGCCCATATTACCAATGAAAAATATTCATGTTTAGTGATGGAATATTGTCCAGGAGGTGATCTCCATGTGCTCCGACAAAAGCAACCCAACAAGAATTTCTCTGAACAAGCAGCCAGGTTACTTTTAATTTAGTTTAACTTCTTCCTGAAACTATTTCTTGTTATATCCATTCTTAATCTTGATTCCAAAAGAGAGAAGACAAATAATTCTGCAAATGGAACTATTCTTTCCTAATAACAGGTAATATAGGTGGGTTTAGGGCCCTTATGTTAAGACTTTAGAGAATCTCTATCTTCAAGGGTCTACTAGAATCTCTTTTGTATCCCACTAAATGACCTTTATTTATTATTTGTCGATGGATAATAGCTTGCTTTGTGCTATAACTTGAATTATTCGACAAGAATAGAAGTCAACTTGTGTAAGTATGGAGGTTAAATGATATTTAGCACCAAGGTTCAGTACAAGAGAACAGGAAATATTAAGAGAACTACTCTCATTGATTTGGATTTCAAGCGGATCAAGCTTGTGAGATTTCAAAAAATATCCTTCTCTTCCAATTGCATTGTATGTCCCATGTGAAACAGGAAAAAAGATAATACTGTTCCCATGGTTTCCGATAACATCAGTCTTTGTTTTCAATATACACTTAATACTGACGCCCATCAGTGAGAACCTATAAAATGACTCGAATACGTTTAGCCAAAAATTGTTTTTGTCTAGAAACTGGCTTATCAAAATTGAGATGAAGGTTGTTTCTCCAAACTTTGGGACCTTAATACAAAATTTGACTTAATCAGGGGAGTCGATCAAACTTATAGGGAAGTCTCTTTCTGTGCAAAGCTTGAGGGGGTTCCTCGTAATTCTCGGAAAGCTCACGGGGGTCTAGTCTATGTCAAATTATGTCTAATTTTCTTCCAATTTCCTTTAATTTCTTCTCTTTGGTCAGTCCATTTTCCGACTCTCGCATCCGGAAGTGAGTTCCACTTTTCATGGAGACTTTATTGAGTTAATTTCTGGTGAATGAATTGGGATAAGCAACCTGTCTCTCCAGTCATTCTTTTACTTTAAGTTACCTAACAAGTCGAGCCTACTCTTTCAAATTTTACTGAATAAATTTCCAAAAAACTTGTGTTTGAGAGAAGATCTTGTGCTTTATGTGTTACTTTGTTGGACTAGTGTTCCTAATATATTTTTGTAATCTGGTGATGGGAGTGCGTCTTGTCATTTTAAATCTCGACTAGATGCAGTTTAAGTGGTTTTCTATGTGACCTTGACATTTGCTGTTTCTTTACGCAGATTTTATGTCGCTGAAGTTCTTCTTGCTTTGGAATACCTTCACATGCTTGGAGTCATCTACCGAGACTTAAAACCCGAGAATGTCTTGGTTCGAGAAGATGGTCATATCATGCTCTCCGACTTTGATTTGTCTCTTAGGTGTGCTGTTAATCCTATGGTGGTGAAATCATCATCTCCTGTCGTTAAGCCTCCAAAGACGTCTAGTCCATGCTCTGAATCTAGCTGCATAGATCCCTTTTGCCTACATCCATCCTGGCAAGTATCCTGCTTCACCCCTAGATTTTTATCTGCCGCAGGTAAGACACGTAAGCTAAAAGCGGATATTGCTGCACAAGTCACACCTTTGCCACAGCTGGTAGTGGAGCCAACCGATGCCCGTTCCAACTCGTTCGTAGGAACCCATGAGTACCTGGCACCAGAGATTATCAAAGGAGAAGGTCATGGCAGTGCAGTAGATTGGTGGATGTTTGGTATCTTTCTATATGAACTGTTATATGGAAGGACACCTTTCAAAGGACCAGGAAATGAGGATACATTAGCCAACGTGGTTTCTCAGTGTCTCAAGTTCCCTGCATATCCTATGGTTAGCTCTAGTGCGAGAGATTTGATCAGACGGTTGTTGCAGAAGGAACCGGAGAATAGGTTGGGAGCTGAGAAAGGGGCAGCAGAGATAAAGCAGCATTCTTTCTTCGAAGGACTGAACTGGGCGTTAATACGATGTGAAACACCTCCAGAACTTCCTAGATTCTGTGACATGGGAAATGTAATTCCTGATACCAACCAACAGAACAAGGAGAGTGCCAAGCCTCAAAAAGAGTTCAAAAGTATAGGAGAGGATATTGAGTTTGAGATGTTTTAGTGATACTAGGCCTGAGAATGGATAGGTTTGTTATTCTCTTCTTTTCTTTCTCTCCTTTTTAACACAATATCTCTTATCCATGTAAGTGGTATATATAGCATTACTTACATATAGCATATAGTGTACAATCCAGAACTTGGCATCAATTGAAGAGCAGAATATACCATGTTTTGTTGTAACAATGTTGTGCTTGGGAGTGGAGTAATATGAAGCAGCCAGGATGGAAATTGGATGTAAAGAGGCTTCAACAAGGTCTCAGATTTTAGTATATAGCTAAGATGCTGTTGATTGGATACTTGAGACACATTTGTCTGAGTTTTCAGCTCAGTGTGGGATTTGATTCCTCTTTAGAGTACATAAAGAAACTTGGTGAATGCAGAAAAACAGAACAAAGTTCCTTTTGAAACAATATTTCTAGCTCAGCAGTGACCAAATTTGGAGGTGAATGCATGAAATGGTCGATCCTGGGCCTCTGCCATGTCCAGGACTTCATGTTACTCAAACTCATAGAAGTAGACATAGGCAAAGATATAATCTTTGTGTAGTCGACCGGAGAATTCTACAAGAGGTCAATGCTGCTGACAACTGATATTTTAGATTGAAATTGGTCGACTGACCCTACAAATAACAAAATGAATTTTAATTGGATTTTATTGTATATGACAAAGGACCGGATGAGGGTGATACTTTTAGTAACAACGTCGCATATTTGTTCAGTATCAATAATGACTTATTGAGATATAATTGAGTTAAATAAATGGTCATTAAGAAAAAATTGAATGTGATCTAATTTATATAGTGTTTGATTTTGAAGGAATATATAAAACATCCAAAGAGTAATCAAACGTGGGTAATACTATCAAGAATAATCAAACATTAATCAAAGAATATACACCAATATATCTTACTATTGCTCGTACATACTGAAAATCAAATAGTACTACAGTAAATAAAATAAATTAGAGATTAGAAAGCCTGATGCTTTAGCATAAAATATATATACAGTAGTGTCATATTGTACAAGTGAAAACAGGTCAAGGTAAAAGCGTAGCAGGATAATTTAGTAGCAAGGATAAAGTGAAGGGCACATAAAAAAAATTGAAGTCTAATTTGGTGCGACTATTGTTAATCTCCTTGTAATGGATTAGAGACACCTCATACAAGGTCAAAGAGGGCCTGGGATTTCTCATTTTGACATGCTTTTTTAACATTCAAAATACGATAAAGGAAGATGCATTAGTTGACATGCTGATTCCCACACCAACATAGTCTAATACAAATATGCATAAACCGAAACAGATGAGGAAATGTTTTATGCTGCTGAGTACTGATGGCATATGCCATATATTGGCACGCTCTATTGTCTGCGTCTAACTAGTATTAGCTACTAATAAGTAAGTCCACAAACGAAAAAACAAGTCTGAAATATCCCCTTTCGAACTTCAGCTGCCATAGGAACGATGGTCGAGCAGACGCCACCATTTATTCCTTCTTACCTACGCCATGAGACATATTGTAGATCCCTCTCCCCTGAAACATCAACCAGAGTCTGATTAGAGTTGATTCTAGACAGAGGATAAAGCAATCTACAGAATTTCGAAGAAAACTCACAATCATAAACAAAGCAGTAGCTGCCAAAGCAGCTGGAATGGCCACTGAGGTAATCTTGTCATAACGACCTTTCAGGTATGTGTGCTTGTGAACACTTTGGAAAAACTTTTGCTTCTCAACAAGCTTTTCTCTGGGATAGAAAGGTGCTTCTTCTGACATCCTGCATTAATCAGTTTAACCTGGTCCATGTTAGGATGGTTAATATCCATTTAGCGGGTCTGCTACTTCCTTCCTTTTTGTTACAAGCATATGCATGTATGAATTTGTTTCCTTATTTTACCATCTCAAGAGAAATTGTTTGATCTTTTAACGTATTTGTGGCACAGTAGGAGATACGTGAATCTTTCAAGGATGTTGAATAACTAAAGCAAGATTTGCATTAAATAATTTACTCTGAAAAGGAGGTGTCAATTGAACTTGCAGTCAAGAAACCAGATAGACAAGAGAGGAGTCCATCAGCATAAAGCACATATTTAAAAGTGCATGAAATGCATATGGCCAAAGGCACTGGCAGAATATCCAGTCATTTGAATAAAGTGCATAAAGTATTCCCACCAAATGAAAGTCTCCAGTACAACAAAGAAGCAAAGCCAGACTGATCCGGGTGTAACATGCACGGAATTGAGACTCCATCTATAAGCACAGCAACAAGCTGAGATTTTTTTTACTTCAAATCATCACAGACACTGATTTATTCATATCTAAAGCAGCATGAAAACTGATAAAATAGCATAACCGACAAAGACAGCACATCTCCCTCACGGCACTTTCGCTGAACTAAGATTAAAAAAACTGCAGTGACAAGCATGTTCTGATAACATAGTAGAAAGTTAAACCAGGAAAAAGAAAAACAAAGCCAAGATTGTGTTGGCACTCATGTTAATATCAAAGATTATATGATTAAAGATAAGTAAAGTTCAAAATTTACCACAAGCACGATCCAATCAATAAGCCAATTAGCTCCATGGTTACATGATTTTTGCACCAGATGGGGTAATAAACATGGCTTGACTCAACAGTAAAGACATACAAAACACTTTCACCAGACTGTAATACCAGTCACTTATTGTCTCGTTTGCATAGCTTAGCTTTAGCTAACAAGACATTTATTCATCACTTCTTCCTCAAGAAGGTTATACCAGAGCAACCTTATCATTCATCCTCGTGCTAGCAAGGGATTGAGATAGTCCTACAGCTCACCAAAAGAATTCCAATAATCTTTTTATTTTATTTAGGCACCCTGCTGTGGTTCTTAATTAACCTATTGTGACTCGAACATCGAAGTTGTGGCATCTCGCCCACAGAGTCAACCCATGCAATTATGAACTTTATCAATTCGAATGCAACTTATCATTTTGGAGCTGACCTAACAAACTAGGCTAGACTCCCAACTAACAAAGATGAATCTAATCCAGATAAAAATTGTAAGTTCTCTTATCATGGTACACCATCGGTCAAAGAATCTGTAGAATAAATCAATCCACCGCAATAAATAGATCGAATCTTAAGCACACATAAACAAAAGCAAAGGAGCATAGAAAAGAGTGAAACAAAATTCAATCAATCAGCACAATCGCAAATGATATATCATTAAAAATGCCAAATTAAACTAAGGATTAAATATCACAACAAGCAAATCAGTCAACAGAATCGGAAGCAAACGATTTCAGAAGAAAACCCTAGTAAGGTAGGTGCAAGGAAATTAAGAAAACCTGAGCAACAGAGAAACTAGGGTTTCGACGATATAAGAGATGAACTCACTTGAGAGAAATGGATAGAGAGAGAGCTGAAGGCAACGAGCAGACGAAGATATACAAAGACAAATGAAATTGTTGAGGCTAGAGTCGGAAGATTCCGGTGATAACGTGAATTCCCTTTTTTGGTATTTTGACTTTTTACTCTCCCTCCTTTTAATTCTTGGGAAAGGTAATAAAATTTTGCTAATTTCATGCTTGGATTTTTCTGTTTTAAAATTTTAATTATACTTATTTCTTCTTTCTTCATTTTGGAAACAAGGATTATCTGTTAGGAGCTTCAAGTTAGAGCAAAAACTTAAATATGGTAATGTCAAATGGTATGGCTACAGCCTACAATAAGATTTAAACGTGATATCCATCACCTATGATGTAGAACATGTTGATAATTGTTGGTAATGTGTCAAAAGACTTTTAGCTAGCGTTTGGCCATAGATTCTCTGTTTTGAAAAATCTGTTTTGGGTGAAGTTTGACTCGAAGATGAAAATGTGTTTGGACATACGATTTTAAAATATATTTCTTAAATTTATTTTGGAAAAACATGTGTATTGTTACGGATTTGGCCCAAAAATAGCTGGTTTTCGGATTTTGCCAAAATATAGACAAAATCTATGGTCAAACATGTGTTTGCCAAATAAAACCCAAGTTTATGTTGACAAAATCCATGGCAAACGAGTCCTTAACATGTGGCATTGGTTTAGAAGATTGTGTGACAAAAGGCCTTACTAAGCCAAATGGTATTTTGCATGAGATGTTTTGGCATCTTGCATGAAGGGAATTTGACAAGTAAAACACTTGTCTAGTGCATACGTTTTCCTTGGGCCTATATATATCCATGATTAGGACATCATTTTATAATCCAAAAACCAAGAAGAGCTCATCGTCAGTAATCATTAGTAAAAGAAGAAATTCTTCTATCTTCTTTCCCTCCTATATATCCTTCTACTTCTAATTTCTTCTCCTATAATATTTTAATTGGCATAAGATATTAGTTGCTTCTTTCTCTTCCAACTTGCTGGATTTATTATTTAATTTTGCCGATTCATGTATCCTCTAAATAAATAAAGATGAGCTTGTTTAATCCTGGGGAAACATTTCACATTGCTGAAATAGTTTCTCAGGACAGTGCCCAGCACGACTCAAGCCAATTTGTGTATTGCCGCTCACAAAAAATATTGCATTATTATTGTTGTTATTTTCATGTGTCATTTCCCTACAATCTAAGAAACTATGACAAGTAATACTACTGCGAATTTTTTTTATGGTGCTACCAAATTTGGTGTTGTCTCCGCTACTACTGTTCCAGTTGTCCTGCCAGATATCCATGGTGTTGCATTGCATCCACAACTTTGGCAACCACTAATGACAAAACACGGGTATGTAAATAGACATGGTTGCATATCCAATGCTAAAATTAAAACCTTTAAGAAAATGTACCTCAATGCAAAAGAAGAGTTGGGATAAATAATAATCTCGCTAAGTTAAAATTAAATTTGACTAAAGCGGATAATGTAATTGTTTCGATCATTTCCCAAATAAATAATGTGGCCAATGTAAGAGATTGGGTGATAGACTCTGGTGCTACTAGGCACATTTGTGCAGACCAAAATGAATTTTTATCTTACACCTAAGTTGAGGAAGGAGAAGAAATTATTTATCTAGGTGACTCAAGAACAACTCACATTCTCGGGAAAGGAAAAATTCTTCTCAAACTCACATCTGGTAAAACTCTAGCATTGAGTGATGTGTTGTCACGACCCATTTTGTTTTCCTCCGCTGGGTATCGTGACGGCACCTAGTCTTAAGGACTAGGTAAACCTAGCATTTGGTAAACATAAATAAAAATATTGGAACTTTTAAATGCTTCTTGATAAAGATCTCTATACGTTACATATCATCCCAAAATCCGGTAAGTACAAGTCATAAGCTTTAAGGAATTTACACTAACATCTCTAGATACCACTGTTCGAAATAAATACAAAGTGTATGAATACTAAATATAAGAAGGTGACTCCGAAACCACGAATGTTGAAGCGGTTTTACCTTGAGTCTCCACAACAGCAACCGCGTTGTTAGTTATCGATCAACCGCGATGTAAAAACCTAGGATCTGCACAAAAATGTGCAGAAGAGTAGCATGAGTACACCACAGCGGTGCCCAGTAAGTATCAAAACTAACCTTGGTGAAGTAGTGACAATGACTAGTCAAGACACCCACTGGTCTATCAAACTAAACAAGCATAAGCATCGAAATGACAGGATGTAGCATCTATTTGATGGCTACACAACATAACTAATGAAATGCGGAAGGGAATACAACCATTAACAACAGAACATCCCAACAATACACAAAGAATGTACGAGAACACCCCGAAACCGAATAGATATCACATTACGGTATGAAAAAAAAAATAATTCAATATTTCGGCAGTTTCCACGTCAGGCCTTAGCCAACAACCCCAAGTGTCTTTGAAAAATACTTCGAGTTAAACCTTCACCCGTAAGTTTGTATTGAAAGCTTTGAATATAATCATTTCAAATAGAAAACTTTCTTTGAAATATACTTTTCTCCGAATATATATATATATATATATATATATATTTTTTTTTTAAAAAGAAAATCTTCAAACATAATTCCTTCAAGATAAATACTTTTAAAAATATACTTTTCCAATAGAGGTCTTTCGAGCTTAGTTCCCAATAGAACAAGTGCACGGCATCACCCTTCGTGCTTTTACTCTCGTTCTCTCCATAGAAAACTACGGATACAGCACGTAAATTAAGCAAATTAAATACATGGACAATGCAACAACAATGAGATAAAGGTCAAGTACAAGACAATAACAACAGGTCACACCAAATATATATGTACAACAAAACCAGCTCAAAGTAAGAGCACACGTATACACGGGGGAAACAAGTATCACATCGTAATGCATGTCCCTCGTCCTCACCTGCACGGAAACACCCTTCGTGCCATGAACTCTCTCGCAATATCACGCACGACATCAACCTTCATGCTTTTACTCTCAATAATATGGCACGATATCACCCTTCGTGCTTTTAATTTCAGTAATATGGCACGACATCAACCTTCGTGCTTTTACTCTCAATAATATGGCACGGCATCAACCTTCGTGCTTTTACTCTCAATAATATGACACGGTATCACCCTTCATGCTTTTACTCTCAATAATATGGCACGACATCACCCTTCGTGCTTTACACTCTTTTCTCACATGATAATGGATATAAACAATGGCACGACATCACCCTTCGTGCTTTACACTCTTTCTCACCCAAACAAATGAAATGATAGCATTCAGGAAAGGGAATCCACCACATAGACAATCATAGAAATCGTACTGTCCCGGCAAGGGAGTCAACAATGGAAGCAACATCCTCAACAACATGAACAATAATAGAAACCATATTGTCCCGGCAAGGGAATCAACAATGGGAACAATATCATCAACAACATGAACAATAATAGAAACCATAATGTCCCGGCAAGGGAATCAACAATGGGAACAATATCATCAACAACATGAACAATAATAGAAACCATAATGTCCCGGCAAGGGAATCAACAGTAGAATCAATATCATCCCGGCAAGGGAAACAACTATAACCAATATCGCCTAAATAATTAGCTTTACGGAATGAAACTCAGCTTGCACAATGCTCAGCAGTAGGCCACACCAAGGAGATACCATCAACATGGGTGGTTATCAAACTAAACCTAAGTAACACTTAAGGAAAAATCATATAAATCACAGTATACGACTCACGGGCATGACTGACACCAACAAACAAATATTCCAATTACGGCTAAAAAATTATGGGGCTAGATAATACTAATTCTAGTCAATAAGGCAGTTTATGAAGAAAATATAGCATGATGGTAGAAGAAGTAAAATATTCAGTTAAGTCAATTAAGATCAAGTATACAACAAAGGAATCTAAAAGCAAGTAATTCCAATTTAAGCAGGAAAGGATGAAATTAGCAATCAAGAATGCAGTCATAGTAATTACAACTCCATACACAGGAAGTATAAGGACCTAAGAATCCTAAAAGGCCAAATTTATACAAACAAGTCCGTGTACACACTCATCACCTCGCGTACACGAGCTACAATCAACATAGAAGACTCAAATCCTAAGGGGTAGTTCCCCCACACAAGGTTAGGCAAGATACTTTCCTCGACGACGACAACCCGGTACTCTAAAATGACTTCTCGGGCGAAAAGACCTCCGGACTGCTCAAAATCAACTAAAACAACTTAAAAATACACATAAAATGTATAAGGAACTATTCCGAATAATAAAGTTTCAATCTTTACAAAATTATAAAAATCGACCCAAAAGTCGACCCCCGGACCCGCACCTCGGAACCCGTCAAATTTTACAAAAATTCGAATACGCATTCCGATACAAGTTCAACCATACAAAATTTATCGAATTCCGATATCATTTGGTCCCTCAAATCATGATTTTTTTATTTAGAAGTTTTCTTTCAATACCCACATCTTCCTCAACTAAAAACACAATTTAAATGATAAAATCAAGGACAAATTCATGGAATATATTTAATCCTAGTAGAAGAACACTTACCCATTCGATTTGTGTGAAAAACTCTCAAGGAATCGCCAAGAACCGAGCTCTAGAAGTCAAAATGGGATAAAAATGGCTTAACCCTCGTTTTGAAAACTTATATTCTGTCTAGTCATTTGTGCATCGCGAACGCGGATAAAGGGGTGCATTCGCGAAGAAGGAAAATTGAAGCTGTCCAGTTGAACTATGCGAACGCGACATTGTGTAAGAGAACGCAGAGAAGGGGAACGGGGACCTTCGCGAACGCGACATGATGAGTGCGAACGCGAAGAACAAGAGAGCAGGGCTTATGCGAACGCAGGAGGGGGTATGCGAACGCGAAGAAGGGGATATTGGGATGCCTAGAAAAGACCCTTCGCGAACGCGAGGGATATGATGCGAACGCGAAGCACCTCCACCATAACTCATCGCGAGCACGTTCGAGAGGATGCGACCGTGGAGAAGGAAATCAGCTGACAGATAACAGTAGTGAAAAATAGGACAAAAATGACCCGAAGCCTATCCGAATCACACCCGAGGCCTCCGGGACCCCGTCTAACCACTCAAACAAGTCATATAACCTAACACGGACTCGCTCGAGGTTTCAAAACACATAAAACAACACCAAAACGATGAATCAAACCAAAAATAAAACTTATGAATTTTCAAAACGCCAAATATCAAAACTCACGTCGAAACCTATCAATTCAACCCAGAATGACGCCAAATTTTGCAGACAATTCACAAATAACACAACGGACCTACAGTCATTCCCGGAATTCCATTCCGAGCCCGATATCAAAATTTCACTTAGCGACCGAAATCGCCGAAATTCTAACTTTCGCCAAATTACCTCAAATTACTCTACGGACCTCCAAAACCAATTCCGGACACGCGCCTAAGTCCAAAATCATCATACGGAGCTGTTGACATTAACCAAAACTCATTCCGAGGTCATTTACACAAAAATCACATCTCCGGTCAACTTTCATCACTTAAGCTTCAAAAACTAAAAAATTTCTCCCCAATTCGACTCCGGATTATCCGGTAACTGAATCCAACCATGCACGCAGGTCGATACACACAATGTGAATTTGTTCAAGACCTTACGCCACCGAACGAAGCTTATATTCTCAAAATGACAGGTCGGGTCGTTACATTCTCCCCCTCTTAAAACAAATATTCGTCCTCGAACGTGTCAAGATTCACCTCGAACTCATCAAATCACTGCTTGCACACTTCCAACACACCCGCGGGTGGTCCCACGTCACCCCAACCTAAATAAGCCTGATGGCACAATCACAACTGCAATATAGCCTTCCCATTACCACCGATAAGCCTCATACCTCAAATTTTCACCTTCTACTCACTTCTAAATGACCTGATTCTAAATCCATATCCGGCATTAGCCTCAACCAGCTGTATTAACTCATGACTATACCCATAAGGTATGACCACAAAATATAGCACATCACACATGGGCTCAAAATAACACTTTTAATCACAATAGCTGCCCGAAATCAACTTAGCATTGGCAATTAGCCTCACATATGAAAGAACTCTATTTCCAAGCCTCATAATACTGATAAAGATGCAATAAACACTAAGACCTCATTATTAGACACCCGACTCACCGAGCCACAACTAACACCACCGGGCACACATCTCGCAAGCTAAACTAAAGAAGCACATAGCGAAAATGACTGAATATGAAAAGAGAAACATATAATGGAGCTATCAAACAAGCTCGTAGGCACAAATCTCTATCAATACTGACTTACGAAAGCGAAATAACAAGGAAGAAGCAAAGCATATGAGCAAATCACAAGGATTCCATCCTGATAAAATTTCCACCACGGTACTCAGCCCGATCCAAACATATCAAATCACAAATATCACGAGGACCTCGCCCTTAACTCTTAATCACATACCAAAAATATTTCATACTAATTGAAATTCCCCACTAACTCATCATAACGCTCACTGAACTCACATCTCGATAGAGTATCAAATCACAGCTCGTAGACAAAGTACTTGGGAAAATCACATTAAGCCCACCATGAAGAACAACAAGGACTCACTTCTAGTCTCACCCACTCTCAATGATGAATAAAACAACGATAGACACGGGTTACCACTCATAGAATCTCCCAACAGGAGAAAGCATGAAAAATAGAGTGCAAAGCATGAAACTCACTTATCATTAAAGCAACAAATAAGGGAAACTCGTCCCGACCAACAGAACTATAATGAAATACAAATGGTGCACCTCTTTAACACATCAAAACATACCCGGGAGATAATATCTGGCACAACGTCCTCCAGCCTACTATATGAAACACATCAACAGGTCGGACCTCCCCCCTCTTGGGCGCTCTTTACTCGCCTGAATACCCTGCTGTGACACACCTGACTGAATCCCGGAACAACCTCTCACCCTGTGGATGGCACCTCCACACTCAAACAATCTCTCTTCTGACGTGGCCGTAGAAACTGAACAACACGAGTACTCTGAGACCCATGAGCACTTGAAACCCCATGCAAAGATGGTAATGCAAATTGAATTGGCTGACCCACAAAACCTATACCATGTCGTACCTTTCCTCCATAAAAAGGACCAGTAGATTTCTCTGGCCTTCGAGGCCTCCTCGCCTCCCTGAACTCTCTCTCCCGATCTCGTCTGTACTCCTGCTTCGGTCCCACATGATCTCTAACCGGCGAGCGATCCCTACTACTTGCTGAAACGAGGCATCCGACTCTAACTCTCGAGTCCTGCTGAACCGAATATCATGCATGAGTCCCTTAACGAATCTACGAACTCGCTTTCCAACTGAAACAACCAAGTGAGGTGCATATCTGGCCAACTCACTGAATCTGACGTAGTGCTCCAACACTGACATAGCGCCCTGACGCGACTGCTCAAACTTCGTGCGCCTTGCATCCCGAAGGACTGAGGTATACACTCTCTTAAGAACATTTCTGAAACCTGACCCCATGTAAGTGAAGTTGATTCGGCCGGGCTACCCAACTCATATGCCCGCCCCCACTGATAAGCCGCTCCTCTAAGCTGAGACGTGACAAAAACAACCCCGCTTGTCTCCACAATACCTGTAGTCTGACGAATGTAGGGACACTCTTCCAGGAAATCCTGGGCATCATCTGTCACTAATCTACTGAAAGATAGGAGGGTGGTACTTCCAGTACCTCTCGAGTCTAAGTTGTTCTCCCTCCGATGTTGCTGCCCCAATCCATGGGCTGAACTGAAACCATATGCGGTGCTGCCATGACACCTGGAACCTGACCATCATGATCTCCCTTCTATGGAATGTAGGCGGCGGGAGTCTGATATCCTCCCTTGATCCGTGAAGTAGCTGATATAACCGCATTCGGAATCAATCCCGCCTAAGTCAATGTACCAATTATTCTCCAAACTGCGTCCAGGTCTTCTGAAGCCTGGGGTAACATCAGGCACCTCCAGTACCTGTCTCCCCAACTAGAATTATTGGCGGCTCCTCAACGGCTGCTCTGGTAGGCATCTTAACTGCGGCACGTGCTCCTCGTCGGCCCCTGTCTCTGACCCCTGCGACATTTGTTTCGGTGTAACATCATCAGGAATTGAAACTCGTGTCCACACCATCGGTGAGAGAATGGAACAATAATTTCAAACTTCAAGATCAATAAACTCGCACGATAGGAATGAAGGAAGTGAAATAGTCCTAATAGTTTCGTAGCCTCTCGAAGATAAGTACATACGTCTCCGTACCGATCCACAAGACTCTACTAAACTCGCTTATAAATCATAGCACCTATGAACCTAGAGCTCTGATACAAACTTGTCACGACCCATTTTTTTCCCTCCGCTGGGTATCGTGACGACACCTAGTCTTAAGGACTAGGTAAGCCTAACATTTGGTAAACATAAATAAAAATATTAGAACTTTTAAATGCTTCTTGATAAAGATCTCTATACGTTACATATCATCCTAAAACCGGGTAAGTACAAGTCATAAGCTTTAAGGAATTTACACTAACATCTCTAGATACCACTGTTCGGAATAAATACAAAGTGTATGAATACTAAATATAAGAAGGTGACTCAGAAATCACGAACGCTGAAGCGGTTTTACCTTGAGTCTCCACAATAGCAACCGCGCTGTTAGCTATCGATCAACCGCGATGTAAAAACCTGGGATCTGCACAAAAATGTGCAGAAGAGTAGCATGAGCACACCACATCGGTGCCCAGTAAGTATCAACACTAACCTTGGTAAAGTAGTGACGAGGACTAGTCAAGACACCCACTGGTCTATCAAATCAAACAAGCATAAGTATCGAAATGACAGGATGTAAAATCTATTTAATGGCTACACAACATAACAAATTAAATGCGGAAGGGAATACAACCAATAACAACAGAACATCCCAACAATACACAAAGAATGCACGAGAACACCCCGAAACCGAATAGAAATCACATTACGGTATGAACAAATAATAATTCAACATTTCGGCAATTTCCACGTCAGGCCTTAGCCAACAACCCCAAGTGTCTTTGGAAAATACTTCGAGTGTAAACCTTCACCCGTAAGTTTGTATTGAAAGCTTTGAATATAATCATTTCAAATAGAAAACTTTCTTTGAAATATACTTTTCTCCGAATATATATACATATATTTTTAGAAAGAAAATCTTTAAAACATAGTTCTTTCAAAATAAAAAGTTTTCAAATATACTCCCCCGCTAAATGCCTTTCACATATCGTTTTCTGCAAGACAAATGCTTTTAAAATATACCTTTGAAATAAAAGTCCTACAGACATAGTTTTCCTCAAGATAAATGTTTTTCAACTATACTTTTCAATATATATCTTTCGATCATCATCTCTTCAAGATAAAGCTACCGGAACTTCGTCCGTAGCTCATAATTTGTCTTGCAGTACAGGGGAAAAGCTCCCAGAATACGTCCATTGTCCGAATTTAAATATGCAATACAGTACAGGGGGAAAGCTCCTGGAATACGTCCGTAGTCCCAATTTAAATATGCAATGCAACCAACAGAGATAACAACCACAACAANAATCACCCTTCGTGCTTTTACTTTCGTCCCCCCCATAGAAATCTACGGATATGGCACGTAAATTAAGAAAATAAAGCAAATAAAAGGCATGAACAGTGCAATAACAATGAGATAAAGGTCAAGTACAAGACAATAACAACAGGTCACACCAAATATGTATGTACAACAATACCAGCTCAAAGTAAGGGCACACGTACACACGGGGGAAACAGGTATCACATCATAATGCATGTCCCTCGTCCTCACCTCCACGGAAACGCCCTTCGTGCCATGAACACTCTCGCAATATCACGCACGGCATCACCCTTCGTGCTTTTACTCTCAATAATATAGCACGACATCACCCGTCGTGCTTTTAATTTCAGTAATATGCCACGACATCAACCTTCGTGCTTTTACTCTCAATAATATGGCACGACATCAACCTTCGTGCTTTTACTCTCAATAATATGGCACGGAATCACCCTTCATGCTTTACACTCTTTCCTCGCATGATAATGAATATAACAATGGCACGACATCACCCTTCATGCTTTACACTCTTTCGTCACATGATAATGGATATAAACAATGGCACGACATCACCCTTCGTACTTTACACTCTTACTCACCCAAACAAATGAAATGATAGCATTCAGGCAAGGGAATCCACCGCATAGAAAATCATATAAATCATACTGTCCCGACAAGGGAGTCAACAATGAAAGCAACATCATCAACAACATGAACAATAATAGAAACCATATTGTCCCGGCAAGGGAATCAACAATGGGAACAATATCATCAACAACATGAACAATAATAGAAACTATACTGTCCTGATAAGGGAATCAACAGTAGAATGAATATCATCCCATCAAGGGAAACAACTATAACCAATCTAGCCTAAATAATTAGCTTTACGAAATGAAACTCAGCTTGCACAATGCTCAGCAGTAGGCCACACTAAGGAGATACCATCAACATGGGTGGTTATGAAACAAAACCTAAGTAGTACTTAAGGAAAAATCATATAAATCACAGTATACAACTCACAAGCATGCTTGACACCAACGAACATATATTCCAATTACGGCTAAACAATTATAGGACTAGATAATACTAATTCTAGTCAATTAGGCAGTTTAT
Organism: Nicotiana undulata; assembly: GCA_005239495.1. NCBI lineage: Eukaryota > Viridiplantae > Streptophyta > Magnoliopsida > Solanales > Solanaceae > Nicotiana > Nicotiana undulata. Next base: position 21,299 of record ML297866.1, read on the forward strand.
AAAGAAATAGCATGATGGTAGAAGAAGTAAAATATTCAGTTAAGTCAATTAAGATCAAGTATACAACAAAGGAATCTAAAAGCAAGTAATTCAAAATTAAGCAGGAAAGGATGAAATTAGCAATCAAGAATGCAGTCATAGTAATTACAACTTCATACACAGGAAGTATAAGGACCTAAGAATCCTAAAAGGCCAAATTTATACAAACAGATTCGTGTACGCACTCGTCACCTCGCGTACACGGGCTTCAATTAACATAGAAGACTCAAATCCTAAGGGGTAGTTCCCCCACACAAGGTTAGGCAAGATACTTACCTCGACGACGACAACCCGGTACTCTAAAATGACTTCTCGGGCGAAAAGACCTCGGGACTGCTCAAAATCAACTAAAACAACTTCAAAATACACATAAATTGTATAAGGAACTATTTCGAATAATAAAGTTTCAATCTTTACAAAATTATAAAAATCGACCCAAAAGTCGACCCTCGGACCCGCACCTCGAAACGCGTCAAATTTTACAAAAATCTGAATACGCATTTCGATACGAGTTCAACCGTACAAAATTTATCGAATTCCGATATCATTTGGTCCCTCAATACATGATTTTTCAATTTAGAAGTTTTCTTTCAATACCCACATCTTTCTCAACTAAAAACACAATTTAAATGATAAAATCAAGGACAAATTCATGGAATATATTTAATCCTAGTAGAAGAACACTTACCCATTTGATTTGTGTGAAAAAACCTCAAGGAATCGCCAAGAACCGAGCTTTAGAAGTCAAAATGGGATAAAAATGGCTTAACCCTCGTTTTGAAAACTTATATTCTGTCTAGTCATTTGTGCATCGCGAACGCAGATAAAGGGGTGCATTCGCGAAGAAGGAAAATTGAAGCTACCCAGTTGAACTATGCGAATGCAACATTGTGTAAGAGAACGCGGAGAAGGGGAACAGGGACCTTCGCGAACGCGACATGATGAGTGCGAACGCAAAGAACAAGAGAGCAGGGCTTATGCGAACGCAGGAGGGGGTATGCGAACGCGAAGAAGGGGAAATTGGGCTGCCCAAAAAAGACCCTTCGCGAACGTGAGGGCTATGATGCGAACGCGAAGAACCTCCACCATAACGCATCGCGAACGCGTTCGAGAAGACGCGACCGCAGAGAAGGAAATCAGCTAACAAATAACAGCAGTGAAAAATAGGAGAAAAATGACCCAAAGCCTATCCAATCACACCCGAGGCCCCCGGGACCCCGTCTAACCACTCAAACAAGTCATATAACCTAACACATACTCGCTCGAGGTTTCAAAACACATAAAACAACACCAAAACGACGAATCAAACCAAAAATGAAACTTATGAATTTTCAAAACTCCAAATATCAAAACTCGCGTCGAAACCTGTCAATTCAACCCGGGATGACAACAAATTTTGCAGACAAGTCAAAAATAACACAAAGAACCTACATTCATTCCCGTAATTCCATTCGGAGCCCGATATCAAAATTTTACTTATCGACCGAAATCGCTGAAATTCTAACTTTCGCCAAATTACCTCAAATTACTCTACGGACCTCCAAAACCAATTCCGGATTCGCGCCTAAGTCCAAAATCATCATACAAAGCTATTGACATTAACCAAAACTCATTTCGAGGCCGTTTACACAAAAGTCAAATCTCCGGTCAACTTCCATCACTCAAGCTTCAAAAATTGAAATTTTCTCCCCAATTCGACTCTGGGTTATCCGGTAACTGAATCCAACCACGCACACAAGTCGATACACACAATGTGAAATTGTTCAAGACCTTACGCCACCGAACGGAGCTTATATTCTCAAAACGGCCGGTCAGATCGTTACATGTTCCTAATATCCAAACCAATTTGGTTTATGTGGGGTTATTAGGAAAAGTTGGAGTGAAGGTTTCCTTTCAAAATAATGAGGTCGTATTGACCAAAAATAATATTTTTGTGGGCAATGGATATTGTAACCATGGTTTATTTATGCTTAATGTTTCTGATACTAGATATGAAAATATATCTTCTTGTGCTTATATGGTTGAGTCAATTTCTTTGTGGCATGCTGATAACTAGGAATTTTAACCTACTATTTACTCTCTTTTGCTTAGGTTTTGGGGCAAAAATGCGTTAAGGTATTCCCCAAAACCAACTCAAGGTGCTTACTTGTAGGTTTTGGTCAAAATGAGGCAAAGAAGCCAAAACGAACTCATAAAGGAGCCAAACTTGCACAAGTCCTAAACCTTGTTGGAGCGTGTCACACCTCCTTTTTCTACCCCGTAAGGGTAATAAGGGAGTTTTTCCAATTAAAGTGACGTAATTGAATTGGGATTATTTATTTAATCAGAGTCGCCACTTGGGATGATTTATGGTGTCCCAAGTCACCGGTTTATTTTAAATCCTAAATCGAGGAAGTTTTGACTCTGTTTATATTGTCTGCGAACCAAAAATCCGGGTAAGGAATTCTGTTAACCCGGGAGAAGGTGTTAGGCACTCCCAAATTTCGTGGTTCTAGCACGGTCGCTTAATGATCAAACTCGGCCTAATTTAATTACTATTTTTGTACCTATGTGTATTTTATATCTTTACCGCTTTATTATTCTTTTGTATTCAAAGAGTTACTTGAGACGGGTCACGTATGCGTAAACCCATAGAGTTTTAAAATGTATCTAAAATCATGTCGCGGACGTGTACATAATTCTTGACACTGAACTCATTCAAGGAGATAAATAAAGTGCGCAAGCGCGTATTTTTGTTTTGTTGTCAAAAAGATACCGGAATCTGTCACGCGGGCGTGTACACAATTCCGATAATTTTTAAGAAGTTCGTCCCTAAAATGTCTCTAACGAGTGTCTATTTTAATCTTTATTTGTGTTACGTAAACATATACACAATTTTGAGAAAGAATATATTTTAGTTGTTTTATCAAAGTTACGTAAAACGTATACTTCGATGATTCATTATCTAAGTTTGAAATTTCAAGGCAATCTCTATCCAAAAAGGCTCGCGAGATTTGTAATCGTCTAAGGTCTATTCCTAAATCATGTCATAAGATTGGGCTATGGCCTAGTCTAGCCCGATTTTGATCTCTTTAGGCCTCCTAGTTGGCTATTTTTGCAACAAGGAATAAAGCCATGTACAACACTTTAAGGCATGCTTTGATAAAGAAGGATTTAAATCTACTAATTCTCAAATAACATATTCATGAAGTTAAAGAGACACATCAAAATAAGATATTGATTGAATAATTTTATCAACTTCGAATGGCCTAAGTTGCATGCTACTTGACTCACAAATTCATGCATATTGAGGTCTACGTATTGTTATAAGTTCTGGAATTTTTAAGAATATTTTCGAACAGCAGATTCGCATTTTTGTATGGATTTCGAAATTCGTTTTGAGCTAAAACAATTGTTTTTTATAAATTCGATAGGGAATTAAAGGAAAAGACTGGAGGAAAAGACTTTAACGAACGCTACTGAATTTGTTAAACCGAATCTGAATATTCAAACAAAACAGTATTGAGGCTAGGGGCTTTTCGTATTTTTCAAGCCCAATGGCTACATTCAGGCTTTTCGATCCTTAACATGCCATTTTTAATGACTGGGCCTGTTTCAAATTAACCGGAATAGCCACGTTAGAGTCCAGTTGACTAAAACAAGTCTGGAACTAATAATGCCCATTTTCTTTGGAATCACACGGGTACATACATACAGAGACGAAAAAGTTACTGATATAATGAATATAGAGTCCGATGTTACAATGATTCTAACAAATGATAAGTCTGGATGAATTACAATTATGCTGAAATAAGATTACAACTTCTATAAGAATACATTTTTTTTTTTAAAAGAAAAAGAAAGAGAGCTGAAAATTGCAGTTTCTACTAGTTGCTCCCCACTTGAATTTCCTTAGGGCTATAAACCTGAGCCCCTCTTTTTTTGATCTGTAGAACACCTCGAACAATCGATTGTATTATGCATTTACTGGTACAAGTTTGACCATGGAAAGGGGTCAAACTTGACTTCAGCAATGCTATACCATATGGTATCTGAAGCAACCTCTCTTGTGCATTTTTTTTGAATAAATCTGACCATGAAAGAGGTCACATTCAATTTTAGATATGCTACCTTATCAGACTTTCTACACTCGACTTGCAACATATCATAGCCAAAGTTCATACAGTAACTTGACTATTCTTAGGCATTTCTTAAGGAGGAAATCTGACCATTTATGGGTTCAGATTCCTATCTTAATACCTTCTTGCAATGATGGCCTAACATACCACATAACTTTTATGCATTATTATGGGGTGAACCTGACCATTATGAGGTCATACTCATCTACCCTAATGCAGATCATCTTCAGTAAAACTAAGGCATACATAAGATCAAACAATTAATTCATTCTTATAGGTCCTAATGATACAACATTCATAGCCTAAATACAGAAATGTAAATCCCTATTTACTTATCACATACTGGTAACGCAAATTAACAGGACAAGCAAGAAGCCACAAATTGTCACAACACATAGTGAGAATGATTCAAAAACTGAAAATTTCCTTAAGCATGAACTTGTTACATACCTTTGAAAAGAGAAAGTTAACGAGAACCTTGACCAAATAAAGGTCAAGTCGTCAGCAAAGAGGGAGCAAAAGTTCAGCAACAACAAGAAATAGACTAAATCAAAAACCAGCAACAACCAACAGGAGTGGATAGCCCAGAACTCGAATATTTAGACAAGGAGCTTTGAAATCATACTAACAACCAAGAATCCGAGCTAAAGAAACCATGAGCAGCTGGTAACTTTTGAAAGAAAACCCATCTCTACTAATATTTTTGGGAAATTCGTTTATAATAAAAGAAAAACTACTCTGATTTTTATTTCTGTTGTTTTCAAATGTTTCAGTGAAAAAAAAAAAGTCACCAGAAGGCAAAAATTGCTAAAGAAATAAGTATTTTTTTTTCTGGTCCAAAAAAGAAGCCCTGAATATGTAAAAAGAGGGTCTACTTATAGGGAGCTCAAGGATGGGATATGATTTGGCATATTCCTTATCCAAGAGCTGAAAATAGTACTATGGCAGCTGTCACCTTTATCCTTTGGGACAACTGCCCTAATTCCAGAATTTTCCAACCCTTAGAATGACCCTAATACCCCTTAAGACATCTGATTTTTCTCTCTTTGGGTTATTATTAAACTTTGGTTAACTAACCCTAGTTATGTTCTTTAGTTAACTATGAGTTATTCTTTACTCGAGTTAAGTTAAAGGTTAATTGATTAAGTTCCTATTAGTCAACTAGGTTTAGCTTGTTAACTAATGTAAAGCAATCAATTTAATTCCTTAACCTAGGTTAAATGATTTAGTTTAGTTAATTAATCTTAAACTAGTTAACTTAGACAGATTTTAGGATTTAGTTAATTACTTAAGAGATTATTAACCTAGGTTAACAAGTTATTTTTAGGCAGTTGTCATTAACTAAGTTAACCTTAAGATTTAGGATTAAACTAGGTTAATCCATGACCATACACTGGTTCAGGATTCAGCGTTAACCTAATTAATCGACTAACCTAGTTAATTTAGTAATTAACTGTCTGGTAAAGAAATTCTGGAAGGCCGGGTATGAATAAACTAAGTGCTAAAAGAAAAAGAAATCTACAAATTCGATGATGTTAATAATTTTTTTTTAACAATCATACATAGTTATACACAGCCAAGAACTAACAGTGTTCTAACACAAGATTTATGGATCAAAAAACTAATCATTCATGCTTGATTGTCGACAGAAATCCATACATATAATGTTCTTGAAAAAGTCAAAATAACAAAAGGAAGCCGAAAAACCTAATGCTAATCACAGATTAACGTGTAACATTATAAACTCAAGTGATCGAATCATAAACAACACAGTGATCCAACATGATTTTTAGTTTGAGAACGAACAGAAAAAAAAAGAAAACTAAACTTAAACGACGAACAGATGAATCAGTGATCAAGACACAAGCGTATTTACATAATGATACACATATGCACAGATAGAGAAATAAAGAGAGTACCCGTTTGAGGGATTTTGGCCAGAAAAATGAGGTTGCCGGACCTTGGCCGGACTCCGGCGGGTTTGAAAATGACTCGAACCCACAGAAATCAATAGCCCTTGTTGAGAGCTATCGATCCATGTAGGTTAGAGCCATTAAAAGTACATGAGTCGTCTTGTAGAAGGAAAACTAGAGTTCCGAATTTCAGATTTGAAATTGAAGAAAATCGACTGGTTTTTTGAGGAAACTAACAATGGGAGGTGGTTGGG
>ML297867.1:0-15612 GCA_005239495.1 Nicotiana undulata
TCATCAATGGTAACCTCACCGGAACTCAGTCCGTAACTCGGGATTTGTCATGCAATGTAGTACCGGGGAAAAGCTCTCGGATCTCAGTCCGTAGTCCCAATTTAAATATGCGATGCAGTACAGGGGAAAGCTCCCGGATCTCAGTCCGTAGTGCCAATTTAGATATGCGATGCAGTACAGGGGGAAAGCTCCCGTATCTCAGTCCGTAGTCCCAATTTAAATATGCAATGCAGTACATGGGGAAAGCTCTCGGATCTCAGTCTGTAGTCCCAATTTAAATATGCAATGCAGTACAGGGGGAAAGCTCCCGGATCTCAGTCCGTAGTCCCAATTTAAATATGCAATGCAGTACTGAGAAAAACAACCAGAATGGGACAGAACATCATACAGTACCACAACAGGCAATAAAACAACAAACAAAATGCAGGGTGTGATGAGCAATCAAATACAAGGAATTAAATCACCATAATGATAAAACTCACTCATAAGAAATAGCCACTGAAAGGAATACCAAGCACAAGGAAAGTAGCATAACGAGGAGAAAGCAAGGCAAATATGTCAACGATTCCATGCATCCAAATTCACAACCAAAGAAAACCAAATCATCCCGGCAAGGGCATCAGCTATAACCAATCTCACTTTGGCAATTAACTTTATCGAATAAACTCAACTCGAACGAGTATTCCATAGGTAGGCAACCCCTAAGTAATATCACCAACATAGAAATTACCCAATTAATCCTAAGTAGCACTTGAGGGAGGGGGATCACGTAATCACGATATACGACTCACGGGCATGCTTGACACCAAGGTATAGATATTCCAATTACTGCTAAACAATTATGGGGCGAGATCATACTAATCTTAATCAAATGAGCAGAGTATGAAGAAAGACTATAGCGTAATCGTAAGAAAAGCAAGGTCTGCAAATAAGAAGCAAGGAAACACCAAGCAATCAACTTCTAATTTAACAAGGAGAGACGAAGCTAGAAATCAAGGATCGAGATATAACAATTTGTAGTTCATACGCGGGGAATATAAGGACCTAAAATCTTAGAAGGGCAATCTAATTGCACATAAGTCCGAGTACGCACTCGTCACCTTGCATACACGGACTGCAATCAACAAACAAGACTCAATCCTAGGGGTAGTTCCCCCACACAAGGTTAGGCAAGATACTTACCTCAAAGACGACCACCGGAATACTCAAAAGTAGACTTCTCGGGAGGAAAGACCTCCGGAAGGCTCAAAACCAACAAGAACAACTTCAAAATGCACATAACACGTATAAGAAATGGTTCCGAATAATAAAGTTTCAATCTTTACTAATTTATAAAAATCGACCCAAAAGTCGACCCTTGGGCCCGCACCTCGGAACCCGACAAATTTCACAATTTCCGTTTACCCATTTCGATACGAGTTCAACCATAACAAAATTATTCAAATCCGATGTCGTTTGGTTATTCAAATCATGAATTTTCAATTTAGAAATTTTCTTTCAAAAACCCAAGTTTCTTCAACCCAAAACACGAATTAAATGATAAAAAAAAGAACTAATTCATGAAATATATTAAATTCTAGTGGAAGAACACTTACCCATTCGATTAGTGTGAAAATCCCCCAAGAAATCGCCCAAAACCGAGCTCTAGAACTCAAAATATCTTTAAAACGGCTTAACCCTCGTTTTTGGAATTATATAATATGCCGAGGTGTTTAAAGCATCGCGATCACAGACAATTGGATGCGATCGCGAAGAGGAAGGGAAGGGCTGGCTAAAAGCTTCTATGCGATCGCGGAGCTGACACTGCGATCACGAATAAGGAAAATATTGCTGGCCAAATTGTGCTATGCGTTCACGGCAACACGAATGCGAATGCGGAGAATGAGAACTGGGAACTATGCGAACGTAGGTTCACTGTGCGATCGCGATGAAGAGGGAGATGTACTTCTGCGATCGCGGATGCTTCAATGCGATCGCATTGAACAAAACTGGGCGACCCAAAAATAACTCTATGCGATCGCATAGAAGGAAACCAGAAACCAGTATCAGCAGTGGAAAAATGACCCGTAGCCTATCTGAAACACGCCCGAGGCCCCCGGGACCCCGTCCAAATACACACACAAGTCATATAACCTAACACGGACTCGCTCGAGAACACACGAACTAACACCAAAATGACGAATCAAACCAAAAATCAAACTTAGAAATTTTCAAAACTCCAAATATCAAGACTCGCGTCGAAACCTATCAAAACAACCCGGAACGACATGAAATTTTGCAGACAAGTCCCAATTGACACAACGGACCTACAGCCACTCTCAGAAATCCATTCCGAGCCCGATATCAAGATTTCACCTATCGGCCAAAAATACTGAAATTCTAACATTCGCCAAATTACCTCAAATCACCCTACGGACCTCCAAATCCAATTCCGGAGGCACGCCTAAGTCCAAAATTATCATACGAAGCTGTTGACATTAACCAAACTCATTCGGAGGTCATTTACATATAAGTCAAACCTTCGGTCATCTTTCATCACTTAAGCCTCCAAAACTGAAATTTTTCTCGTAATTCGACTCTGGATTATCCGGTAACTGATTCTAACCACGCACACAGGTCGATATACACAATGTGAGGTTTCTTATGACCTTATCCCACCGAACGGAGCTTAAATTCTCAAAACGACCGGTCGGGTCGTTACAATATCGATGAATATTAAAAATAAAACGTCTCGACCTATATCAATTAATCTATGTCATGCATTATTAGTGATGAATGAATGAAATACAGAAGAATTAATACTAAACATCTTTGACATGTATATATGGGTCACAATTTAAAGAGACGAAAGAAGTTATTAGCATTAAGTAAACGAGTTAATAGGTCAAACATGGTCAAAATTTTGAATCACATTAATATTTACTATATAAATAATATAAATATAATCCTTAACACTTTATTTTGTAATACAAATAATGAATACACTAACATATACTATAACAAGCTATATATAGTTAAAGTAGTACAACGAAGTGTGAGTGTGTGTGTATGTATAGGTATAGTCGCATTTAAGAACAGGAAGCGTTAGGGCCATAGGGTCGGGTTGTTTGCGTAGACTTGTGAAGAAGAAATAATCTAATTAGTATATACAATTAATCATCATCAAATATATCTATTTGTAAATTAATTCATCGACTTATAAGTTACTTAGATGCAATGATAAATATTAAAAACAAAACATTTTAACCTATATCCTTGAATATTAAAAACAAAATGTCACGACTTATAACGATTAATCTATGTCATGCATTGTTAGTGATGAATGAATGAAATAAAGAAGAATTAATATTAAACATCGTAGACATGTATATATGGATCACAAATGAAAGAAATGAAAGAAGTTATTAGCATTAAGTAAACGAATTAATATAACAATCGACTAAACATATTTAAAATAAAATAATATTGCTTTATCAATTGATAAAGTTTTCCTACGTAGAAAAGTATGTGATTGATCATCAATTACAATGATTTGTGTGTGTGAAGTTACCCATACACTTAATTATAACTTAAAAAATTAACTTAGATAGATGCTGATAATTTATTAAAGTAATTAGTTAATATAATTATTTATAAAATATTATGCTTACAGTTTATAATTATTTATAGTAAATATATATATGTCAATAAAATAAATACTTTTTACAGATTACAATATATTAAGAAATAAAAAAACACAAAAAAAAAAAACAAATTAGTCTTTTTTTGAAAATAACTGACCAAAATTGGTTGGTTAATGGTCAAAATACAGTCAACGCCCGGTCACTTAGTGTACCAACCAAAATTACCGACCACGTAATCCAGATCCCATGCAACGACCCAGTCGGTCGTTCCGAGAGTCTTAGTCCCGTTTCCCCCATTTTTGCTTTATTTTGTGTGGTTCATCTCGTTTATGATGTGTTAGGTTGGTTGGCTCGGGTTCGGAGTGGTTGTGGAGAGAAATGAGACACTTAGTCTCATAAGTTGGTTAAATAGTTGGAAAAATCAACTGGAAGTTGACTTATATGTAAATGATCTTGGAATTGGATTTTTATGGTTCGACTAGCTTCGTTAGGTGATTTGGATTTTAGGAGTGTGTTCGGAATATTATTCGGAGATCCGTGGTAGAATTAGGCTTGAATTGGCAAAATTAGATTTTTGGCAATTTTTGGTCAGCAGTGAAAAATTAGCAATCAGGGTCGGAATGGAATTCCGGAAGTTGGAATACGTTCGTAGTGTCGTTTGTGATGTGTGTGCAAAATTTCAGGTCAGTTAGACGTGGTTTGGTTGGTTTCGGCATCGTTGGCGTATTTCGGAAGTTCAGAAATCCTTAGGCTTGAATTTCGAGTTAATTTAGTGTTTTGATATTGTTTTGGGTGTTCCGAGGATGCAACTAAGTTCGGGTGATGTTATATGAGATGTTGGTATATTTGGTTGAGGCCCTAAGGGGATCAAGATGATTTCGGATGGTCGTCGAAGAGTTAGAAATTTGGAAATTCTACTAGTGTGCTGCTGTTCTGGTTTTCCGCACCTGCGGAAGGGTGGTCGCAGGTGTGGTCATCGCAGATGCGATTTTGGTGTCGCAGGTGCGGAGTTGGACATGCTTGGGATTTATCGCAGAAGTGGAAGGGAGTCGCACCTGCGAGCCCGCAGGTGCGGAGAATCGATCGCAGGTGCGGACAGGGAGTTTTAAGTAAAGTCCGCAGATGCGGACATTTGATCGCAAATGCGGGACCGCAGATGCGGAACTCCTGGGGTAGAACATATAAATTCTTGCCTTCGCGAATTTTAGCCATTGTTCATTATTTTTCATACGGGTTGTAGCTTTTGGGAGCAATTTGAAGAGGGATTCAAGGGGAACTTCATGGAGGTAAGTTACTTGGACCTAAAACTTGATTCTATGGTGGTATTTAACTGATTGAGCATGAAATTTGTGGAATTTAAGGGTTAAATTGGGGATTAGGGCTTGAAATTGGAGAGTCTAATTTGAGGATTTGAGGGGCCATTTGTCATCAGATTTTGATGAATTAGGTAGGTATGGACTCGGTAGAGTATAAGGATTTTAGTTTTGCGATTTTTATCGGATTCCGAGACGTGGGCCCGGGGGCCGGGTTTGGCCAATTTCGGGATTTTTGATGTAATTTGATTATTGTCGCGCGGGTTTTGTTCCTTTAGTGTATATTGATGATATGAATCCGATTTTGAATAGATTCGGGGCGATTTGAGGCCAAGTCGAGCGGCAAGGGCATCGCGGAGTAGATTTTTATCCGGTTTGAGGTAAATAACGATTGTAAATCTAGACCTGAGGGTATGAAACCCCGAAATTTGGTGTTATTTTGATAAATGAGGTGACGCACATGCTAGGTGATGGGCGTGTGGCGTGCACCGGTAGGATTTGTGACTTGGTCCGTCCTACGGCAATTGTAGAGTTGCGTAAATAAACTTTATATGATTTTTACGTGTTTTAGAAATAATTCTGTTAACTTGGGTTGAATGCCATGTTTGGGGGGGCCTTGTGCTGAACTGTTTGGACCCTCAGGGGTATTTACTACTGTCCTCACACTATTTTTGATAGAAAATATATTCTTAGTCATGACAATATATATATATGGATAAGGCTGCACGCCGCAGCGATATAGCGCTTGGGCTATAGGAGCTCCTCCGGAGTATGCACACTCCCAGTGAGCGCAGTCGACTATATATTTATGGATCGGGCTGCACGCCGCAGCGGTTATTATGAGATACCCGTTGAGCATGAGTGCTGATTGATGAGAGTTGAGTCACGAGTGACTGAGGGGTTTGCCTGAGGGGCTATATTTGTGAGTGATACTTAGCCTGAGGGGCTTATTTTTATGAGATTACTGTTTTCACTCTTCTTTTACACTGAGCCTCTATTGACATGTTGAACAAATGTTTTAAACAGATTTTTCAACTAAAACTGGAGTTTACGAGATGTTCGGAATTTAATTACTGATTTGGTCTAGATATTTCCACTGTTGTTTTATGTTATGAAATTTATACGATTTTGAAATGTTCGGCACTACACTCAGTCTTTAGTTATGATTGTTACTTACTGAGTTGGCGTACTCACGATACTCCCTGCACCTTATATGCAGATTCACGTTCCATAGCTGATCTTTTCTTTTGGAGCATAACGGAGATTTGCGAGGTAGTTGCACGACGTCCGCAGCCTTGCCTTTCTCCTTCCCATTTTCTTTAGTATTCACACTCTCAAACTTATTTTGTATTGAGGAGATAATATCAGACTTGTACTTTCTTTAGATGCTCATGACTAGTGACTCCGGGTTTTGGGATGTCTTTTAAATGCTTTACCTGTCTTTACTTGTTTTGACATGCTTAAACGGCAATTTATTTTATGAAATATCGGATTAGTAATGAATTAAATTAAAAGTTCCTTTATGTTATATGTAATGAATTGGCTAGCCTGGTATCACGATAGGCGCAATCACGACCAGGGTGATTTGGGGTCGTGAAAAGTTGGTATCAGAGCCTAGGTTACATAGGACCCACCCATCATGAGAAGGTTTAGTAGAGTCTAGCGAATCGATGCGGAGACGTCTGTACTTATCTTCGAGAGGCTGCAGAACCCTTAGGAAAAATCTCACATTCTTGAATTCTTATCGTGCGAATTTGTTGACTCTGGTAACTAAACTTGTGTTGTTTCATTCTCTCGCAGATGGTGAGGAGACGTGCTACCGGACAACGCGATCAGCCACCGTGGTAGAGGTAGAGGTGCAGCCCGCACTGCAGCCGGGGCAGTACCCACAGACCCGCCTGTTATTCCAGATCAAGTCCCAGTCGCAGATATTCCAGCGGGACCAGCCCAGGCACCGAAAACGCCTATTGTCATTCCAGGTCTTCAGGAGACCTTGGCTCAGATTTTGACCGTGCGCACCAGTCTAGCACAGGCGGTCACTGTTTCTACTAAAGCAGCTACTTCTCATGCCGGTAGAGGCACTCAGACTCCTGCTGCCCGTACACCTGAGCAAGTTATTCAGGGACTTCAGACACCGGGGGCAGTTCCAGCCCAATCGGTTGCACCTGCTCAGGATTATGTGGTTCCAGTTATGGCTGATGACGAGCAGCGTAGGTTAGAGAGATTTGGTAGACTTCGGCCTCCGACTTTCAGTGGTGCTGAGGGCGAGGATGCCCAGGGTTTCTTAGACAAGTGTTAGAGGATTCTTCGTACACCAGGGATATTGGAGACCAGCGGGGTCTCGTTTACTATTTTTCAGTTTTCAGGAGCTGTGTTTACTTGGTGGGAGGCTTATGAGAGGCGTAGGCCTGTTGGTGCAGCGCCCCTTACTTGGCAGAAATTTTCCACTCTCTTCCTTGAGAAGTATGTCCCACTGTCTCGCATAGAGGAGCTGCGTAGACAGTTTGAGCAGTTCCATCAGGATGATATGACTGTGACGCGGTACGAGATGAGATTTTCAGAGCTTGCCTGTCATGCTGTTTGGTTGGTCCCTATAGAGAGAGAGGATCAGGAGGTTTGTGGATGGCCTCACATATCATCTTTGTATTCTTATGACCACAGAGAGAGTATCAGGTGCTACTTTGGAGCAGGTTGTTGATATTGCCCGGGAGATTGAGTCAGTTCATCGCCAGGAGCGAGATGAGAGGGAGGCCAAGAGGCCTCGAGGATCTGGCAGCTTTAGTAGTGTTCTTTCCAGGGGTCAGTTTTAGCATAGCAGAGGTCGTCCATTTGGTCCTACTCAGCTAGCTCGTACAACTTATAACAGTGCATCAACGGGTCATGGTTCCCGCATTTCTCATCCGGGCCGCTTATCATTCAGTGCCCTTCCAGCCCAGAGCTCATCCCGTGCACCATCAGTTCAGGGTTCCTCTATTCCAGGTGTTTCTATTGGTTATCCCGGTGCTAGGGGTTCCCTTCAGTCGCCGTCCCCTGCACCAGGAAGTTTTTACGAGTGTGGAGAGTTTGGTCATATGAGGAGGCAGTGTCCTCATCTTCTTGGGGTTCCATCTCAGCAGAGGGGTCAGCCCTCGACTTCAGCTCCAGTTACTTCACCACCCGCCCATGCAGCTAGGGGTGGAGGTTAGGCAACTAGAGGCCGCCCTAGAGGGGGAGGTTGATCAAGTGGAGTCCAGGCCGGTATTTTTTTGCACTTCCAGCCAACCAGATGCTATGGCCTCAGATGTAGTGATCACAGGTATTGTTTCAGCTTGTCACTGAGATGCTTCGGTCTTATTTGATCCTGGTTCCACGTATTCCTATTTTTCGTCATATTTTGCTCATTTTATGAATATGCCTCGTGAGTCCTTAGTTATATATGTTCATGTGTCGACTCTGATAGGCGATACTATTATTGTGGACCGTGTGTACCGGTCATGTATGGTATCTATTGGGGGTCCGGAGATCCGAGTGGATCTGTTATTTCTTAGCATGGTTGACTTTGATGTGATATTGGTCATGTATTGGCTATCTCCATGTCATGTTGTTCTAGATTGTCACGCTAAGACCGTGACCTTAGCCATGCCGGGATTTCCAAGGGTTGAGTGGAGAGGTTCTATTGATTATGTGCCTAGTAGGGTGATTTCTTACCTGAAGGCTCAGCGTATGGTGGAGAAAGGGTGTCTGTCTTATTTGTCTTTCGTGAGGGATGTCAGTGCCGAGACTCCCACTATTGATTTTTTTCATGTGGTCTGTGATTTTCCGAATGTGTTCCTTGAAGACCTGTCGGGCATGCTGCCTGACAGGGATATTGATTTTGGTATTGATTTGGTGCCAGGCACTCAGCCTATTTCTATTCCCCCGTATCGTATGGCACCAGTGAAGTTGAAGGAATTGAAAGAGCAGCTTCAGGAACTCCGAGATAAGGGGTTTATCCGGCCTAGTGTGTCACCTTCTAGTACACTGGTGTTATTTGTGAAGAAGAAGGATGGTTCCATGAGAATGTGTCTTTACTACAAGCAGGTCAACAAGGTTACAATCAAGAATAAGTATCCTTTGCCCCGTATTGATGATTTGTTTGACCAGCTTCAAGGAGACAGGGTGTCCTCTAAGATTGATTCAAGATATCATCAACTGAAGATTCGGGATTCTGATATTCCCAAGACGGCTTTCAGGACCCGTTATGGCCATTATGAGTTTTTGGTGATGTCTTTTGGGCTGACCAATGCCCCAGCACCGTTCATGCATTTGATGAAAAACGTATTTCAGCCATACTTGGATTCCTTCGTTATTGTGTTCATTGATGACATCCTGGTGTACTCTCATAGCCAGGAGGAGCATGCTCATCATTTGAGAGTTGTATTGCATAGATTGAGGGAGGAGAAGCTTTATGAAAAATTCTCCAAGTGTGAGTTTTGGCTTGGTTTAGTAGCTTTCTAGGGCACGTGGTGTCTAGTGAGGGTATTCAGGTATATCCGAAGAAGATAGAGGCGGTGCAGAGTTGTCCCAGACCGTCCTCAGCTACAGATATTAGGAGCTTCCTCGGGTTTGCGGGATATTACCGTCGTTTTGTGGAGGGGTTTTATTCTATTGCTTCGCCCTTGACCAAATTGACCCAAAAGGGTGCTCCGTTCAGGTGGTCGGACGAGTGTGAGGAGAGCTTTCAGAAGCTCAAGTCAGCTTTGACCACAACTCCAGTGTTAGTGTTACCATCAACTTCAGGTTCTTATACAGTGTATTGCGATACCTCGAGGATAGACATTGTTTCTGTATTGATGCAGGAGGGTAGGGTGATTGCCTACGCCTCGCACCAGTTGAAGACTCATGAGAAGAATTATCTGGTGTATGATCTTGAGTTAACAACCATTGTTCACGGCTTGAAGATTTGGCGTCATTATTGTATGGGGTTCATTGAGAGGTTTTTACTGATCACCGTAGTCTGCAACATCTGTTTAAGCAGAAGGACCTGAATTTTTGTCAGCGGAGATGGTTGAAGCTTCTCAAGGACTATGATATCACTATTTTATACCATCCAGGGAAGGCCAATGTAGTGGTCGATGCCTTGAGTCGCCGAGCAGAGAGTATGGGGAGTCTAGCATATCTTCCAGCAACAGAGAGACCTTTAGCACTTGATGGTCAGGCCTTAGCGGGCCAGTTTGTGAGGTTGGATTTATCGGAGCCCCGTCGGGTATTGGCCTGCGTAGCCTCCAGGTCTTCTCTTTATGACCGTATTAGAGAGCGCTAGTATAATGACCCACACTTGCTCGTTCTTAAAGATAGGGTCCGGCGAGGTGATGCCAGGGATGTAGCTATTGATGATGATGGTGTGATGAGGATGCATGGCCGGATATGTGTGCCTAATATAGATGGGCTTTGGGAGTTGATTCTTGAGGAGGCCCACAGCTCGCGGTATTCCATCTATCTGGGTGCCGCGAAGATGTATCAGGATCTGAGGAAGCATTATTGGTGGAGGCATATGAAGAGGGATATTGTTGGATTTGTGGCTCGGTGTCTCAACTGCCATCAGGTCAAGTACGAGCACCAGAGACCAGGTGGATTGCATTAGAGGTTAGATATTCCGGAGTGGAAGTGGAAGGGGATCACCATGGACTTTGTACTTGGGTTCCCACGGACTTCGAGGAAGTTTGATGCTATTTGGGTTATTGTGGATCGACTGACCAAGTCCGCACAATTCATTCCTGTTGGTACTACTTATTCTTTGGAGTGGTTAGCTGCGATTTATATCCGGGAGATTTTTCGATTGCATGGTGTCCCAGTTTCCATCATTTGTAATAGAGGTACTCAGTTCATATCGCAGTTTTGGAGGGTCGTACAGATAGAGTTAGGTACTCAGGTTGAGTTGAGCACAACTTTTCATCCTCAGACGGACGGGCAGTCCGAGCGCACTATTAAGATATTAGAGGACATGTTGCGCGCTTGTGTTATTCATGGGACCAGTTTCTTCCACTCGCGGAGTTTGCATATAATAATAGTTATCAGTCGAGTATTCAGATGTCTCAATACGAGGCTTTATATGGGAGGAGGTGTAGATCTCCAGTCGGTTAGTTTGAGCCGGGTGAGGCTAGACTCTTGGGCACAGATTTGGTATAGGATGCTTTAGATAAGGTGAAGTTGATTCAGGAGCGGCTTCACACGGCGCAGTCTAGGCAGAGGAGCTATGCGGATAGGAAGGTCCATGTCTTTCATGGATGGGAGAAGTTTCTGCCAAAGGTGTCACCCATGAAGGGTGTTATGCGGTTTGGGAAGAGGGGCAAGTTGAGCCCTCGGCTCATTGGGCCTTTTGAAGTGCTTCATAGGGTTGGGTAGGTGGCTTATAAACTTGCTTTGCCGCCCACCTTGCCAAGTGTGCATCCGGTATTTCATGTTTTCATGCTTCGGAAGTATTTTGGTGACCCGTCTTATGTTTTGGACTTCAACACGGTTCAGCTAGAAGGTGATATGACTTATGAGGTGGAGCCAGTGGCTATTTTGGGTCGACAGGTCCGACAGTTAATGTCTAAGGATATAGCTTCAATTAAGGGGCAGTGGAGAGGGCAGCCGGTGGAATAGGCCACCTGGGAGATCGAGCGGGAGATGCGGAGCAGATATCCACACCTATTTGAGACTCCAGATATGTTTCTAGACTCGTTCGAGGACGAACGTTTGTTTAAGATGGAGAGAATGTAATGACCCAGTCGGTCGTTCCGAGAGTCTTAGCCCTGTTTCCCCATTTCTGCTTCATTTTGTGTGGTTCAGCTCCTTTATGTTGTGCTATGTTGGTTGGCTCAGGTTCGGAGTGGATGTGGAGATAAATGAGACACTTAGTCTCATAAGTTGGTTAAATAGTTGGAAAAGTCAACCGGAAGTTGACTTATAAGTAAATGATCTCGGAAATGGGTTTTTATGGTTCGACTAGTTTCCTTAAGTGATTTTGGTCTTAAGATTGTGTTCGGAATATTATTCAGAGGTCCGTGGTAGAATTAGGCTTGAATAGGCGAAATTAAATTTTTGGCAATTTCTGGTCGGCAGTGGAAAATTAACAATCGGGGTTGGAATGAAATTCTGGAAGTAGGAATGGGTTCGTAGTGTCGTTTGTGATGTTGTGCAAAATTTCAGGTCATTCGGACGTGGTTTGGTTGGTTTCGGCATCGATGGCGAATTTCGGAAGTTTAGAAATCCCTAGGCTTGAATTTCGAGTTAACTTAGTGTTTTGATGTTATTTTGGGTGTTCCGAGGGTGCGACTAAGTTCGGGTCATGTTATATGAGATTTTGGTATATTTGGTTGAGGCCCTAAAGGGCTCGGGATGATTTTGGATGGCCGTCGGAGAGTTAGAAATTTGGAAATTCTGATGGCGTGCTGTTGTTCTGGTTTTTCGCACCTGCGGAAGGGTGGTCGCAGGTGCGGTCATCGCAGATGCGATTTTGGTGTCGTAGGAGAGAAGTTGGACAGGCTTGGGGTTTATCGCAGAAGCGGAAGGGAGTCGCACCTGCGAGCCCGCATGTGCGGAGGATCGATCGCATATGCGGATGGGGAGTTTTAAGTGAAGTCCGCAGATGCGGACATTTGGTCGCAAATGCGAGACCGCGAATTTTAGCCATTGTTCATCATTTTTCATACGGGTTGGAGCTTTTGGGAGCAATATGAAGAGGGATTCAAGGGGATTTTCGTGGAGGTAAGTTACTTGGACCTAAAACTTGATTCTATGGTGGTATTTAACTGATTGAGCATGAAATTTGTAGAATTTAAGGGTTAAAATTGGGGATTAGGGCTTGAAATTGGAGAGTCTAATTTGAGGGGCCATTTGTCGTCGGATTTTGATGAATTTGGTAGGTATGTATAAGGATTTTAGTTTTGCGATTTTTATCGGATTCCGAGGCGTGGGCCCGGGGGTAAGGTTTGGCCAATTTCGAGATTTTTGATGTAATTTGATTATTTTCGCGTGGGTTTTGTTCCTTTAGCGTATATTGATGATATGAATCTAACTTTGAATAGATTCAGGGCGATTTGAGGCCAAGTCGAGCGGTAAGGGCATCGCGGAGTAGATTTTTATCCGGTTTGAGGTAAGTAACGATTGTAAATCTAGACCTGAGGGTTTGAAACCCCAGAATTTCGTACTATTTTGATAAATGTGGTGACGCACATGCTATGTGACGGGCGTTTGGGCATGCACCGGTAGGGATTGTGACTTGGTCCGCCCCGTGGCAACTGTGGAGTTGCGTATTTGATAAATTTTATATGATTTTTACGTGTTTTAGAAATAATTCTGTTACCTTGGGTTGAATGTCATGTTTGGGGCCTTGTGCCGCACTGTTTGGACCCTCAGGGGTATTTTACTACTGTCCTCACACTATTTTTGACAGAAAATATATTCTTAGTCATGATTTATACATATTTACTAGTAAATCATGTTCATCACTCTATTTTTAAATATATGAAAGATATTTTGGGTGGAGTCCCCTGACTTGTACTGAAATGCCCGAGTGGCTTGTGAGGATGATGACTGAGTGAGGCCGAGGGCCGGGTTGTGAGGATAGTTATGGATCGGGTTGCACGTCGCAGCATTATATATATATATATATATATTGATCGGACTGCACACCGCATCGAGATATGTTGGACCGGGCTGCACACCGCAGCGATATAGCGCTTGGGCTGTAGAAGCCCCTTCGGAGTCTGCACACCCCTAGTGAGCGCAGTCGACTATATGTTTATGGATCGGGCTGCACGCTGCAGCAGTTATTATGAGATACTTGTTGAGCATGAGTGCTGATTGATGAGAGTTGAGTCACGAGTGACTGAGAGGCTTGCCCGATGGGCTATATTTGTGAGTGATACTTAGCCCGAGGGGCTTATTTTTATGAGATTACTGTTTTCACTTTTCTTTTACACTGAGCCTCTATTGGCATGTTGAACAAATGTTTTAAATAGGTTTTTCAACTAAAACTGGAGTTTACGAGATGTTCAGAATTTAATTACTGATTTGGTCTTTATATTTCAACTATTGTTTTATGTTATGAAATTTATACAATTTTGAAATGTTCGTCACTACACTCAGTCTTTAGTTATGATTGTTACTTACTGAGTTGGCGTACTCACGATACTCCCTGCACCTTGTGTGCAGATTCAGGTGCTGGAGCTGAAGAGCTGATCTTTTCCTTTGGAGCATATCGGAGATTTGCGAGGTAGTTGCACGGCGTCCGCAGCCTTGCCTTTCTCCTTCCCATTTTATTTAGTATTCACATTCTCACACTTATTTTGTATTGAGGAGATAATATCAGACTTGTACTTTCTTTAGATGATCATGACTAGTGACTCCGGGTTCGGGATGTGTTTTAAATGCTTTACCTGTCTTTACCTGTTTTGAAATGCTTAAACGACAATTTTTTTTATGAAATATCAGATTAGTAATGAATTAAATGAAAATTTCCTTAATGTTATACGGAATGAATTGGCTAGCTTAGTATCACGATATGCGTCATCACAGCCAGGGTGGCTTGGGATCGTGACATCCCAAATATAGATGCCCACACCCATTGTCTCTCAAAAATAGACCCATCTCTCCAACTTAAAAACCTAGACTTCACCCTCTCTTTCTTCACTCTCTCTGATCTGCTCCACTCCTCACATTCATGATCTGTCATCTCACTCACTCTTTTTCACTCAAGCACCTTTCTCGAGTGCAAAATTAAACCCGAATTTGAAAGAATTTAAAAGGGTTTAAACTAAAACACAAAAAAGAATTACAAGGATAGGTTCGAATTTCACTGGAATTTAGTGTCGATTTTCCGTTTAAACTAGTGTATGGAAAGTCGTGTTACCTAAGATCAAGATTAAGATGCATAATCTTGATCTTAATCTGGCAGGTGAACACATGTTAGCTTAGATGAATGCATTGGAGGAGTTTAGACTGGACGCATATGAAAATGCGCGAATTTTCAACGAAAAGACTAAAAGGTGGCATGATCGTCTGATTAAACCAAAAGAGTTTCATGAAGGGGAAAAAGTCTTATTGTACAATAGTAGACTCAGATTGTTCCCCGGAAAATTTAAGTGTTGGTGGACAGGACCAGGAAGGAAAGTTTCAATGTGGATGGGCACAGGCTAAAACCGTATCTTGATGGAGGATTTGCTCAGCAATTCTCGAGCATCGAAATCAGTTAAGGATGCCCGGTTGAGTCAAGCTGACGACTATAACTTGGAACTACTTATAACTCTTCTTTAAGTTAGAATTTTCACTTTTATTTATAGTGTACAATAGATAGAAATTAGTGTATAGTATGATGTGGTAGGTGTAGGAAGGTTACAAAGGAATTAAGGTGTCTAAAAGGCCGATTTTGAATGTATCAGTGCGCGACCACGCACCTAGGGGCACCTCGCGCATTTGGTTCCGAGGAAACGTTATACGATGCGAGAAGTGCGATGCTGCACACTTGAAGGGGTGACCGCGCACTTTCACCAGTGTACTGCCTCACTTACGCGGCTGCGCACGAGGTAACCCGGCGGCGCACGATAAGTTTTTTTTCTTTTTCCCTTTTAATTTTGGACCCCCCTCCTTAAAACCCCAATTCTAAAATTTCCCGCTTTCCCCTACACTAATAACCCTAACTCGCCCCCATCCCCCCCCCCCCCCCTTCCCTC
>ML297867.1:15707-44272 GCA_005239495.1 Nicotiana undulata
CCCCCCCCCCCCCCCCCCTTTCTCTCATCTCCTCTCTATAAGGCAAACAGTACCACACCACCCCACTCATCTTTTCCCTTCACCTAACCACACAAGTTTTCTCTCTCGAGTCCCCTCAGATAAGTGAGATGTTTTGTCTCTCTCTTTTCTTATTTTATTGTATTTTATTTTGCTTGTATTGTAGCAGATTTTTGTTTTTGTTTTCTTTCCTTTTATGCTCCTTTTCTTGTGGGGTAGAAGATGAGTTTCGCCATGGAGACTGATCATATAGTGGCTAGGAATGACAATGGTTTATCCTTAGTCTAATTAGGGCTAAAGATTTTTTGTGGGGGTTTAGGACCAACTGTGCATGTTAAGTGTTTGTATAAATG
Organism: Nicotiana undulata; assembly: GCA_005239495.1. NCBI lineage: Eukaryota > Viridiplantae > Streptophyta > Magnoliopsida > Solanales > Solanaceae > Nicotiana > Nicotiana undulata. Next base: position 16,079 of record ML297867.1, read on the forward strand.
CCACAATGAGAATGATGATGCAATTTTGTGACCAAGTGTGAGGGTGAAGTATGAGTAACCTCTCTTGGTTCTCCATGTGATTCATTAGCTAATAATTGGTGGTTTGTTACAGGTACTATGGCGCCATCCAAGAAACAAAAAATCATAGGTGCCTCCACAAGTGGTCACGCGGGCACATCTGGGTCACGAGCTTCGGCATCAGCTCACGCGTATGATCAGAACAAGTTCGCCTTCGGGGAAGCCCAGGAACGATTCCAAAACAAGGCAAGCAAGGAGCCTATACCGGAGAGGAGAATTGATATTGGGCCCCTCCAGAATGACTATCCCAGCGTGTATCATGAATTGGTCAAGCGCGACTTGGGGATACTCTTTGAAGAACCTAACGAGTCAAACTTAATAGTTATTCAGGATTTTTATGCAAATTGCTCGGAACATGACACCCATGTCTGCACATTCAGGAAGAAGAGAGTGGACTTCTCCGAGGAGGCCATCCGAAGGGCCTATCATTTGCCGGAATTCGTGGAAACAATTGACTACTACGCCCGTACAGTAGAGAACCATACTTGTGGCGCTTGTTCTTTGCAACCATTTGTGTACTTGGGAAGGGGGTAGTGTGGATAAAGGAAGGCGAAACTTTCACTCGGCTTCTCTTACCTTTGAAAAAAGTGTTGGCTCTACATTATCAATAACCGCCTACTGCATTCAAGAAAGACCACTAAGGTGAATGGTTCTCGGGCGGCTCTGATTTGGTGCTTTGTCAATGGCCACAATTTTGATGTGGTTTTGATTCTTTAGGACGAGATGTTAATTCGCTGTCTTGTGTAGAGGTATGGGTTCTTTTTCCTATTCTTAGTCACTCGGTTATGCCGTGCGGCATGAGTACCAAAAAATAGGGACATGGATGGAAAAGTAAAGCGCGAACATAAATTTCGGGTTGATAAAGTTGTAATAAGGAAGGACCCTATTGGGCTTGCTGAGGCGGATAACGAGGAATTTGATGCGCCCGAAGAGGGAAATGAGGTGCAAGGTGAGGAAATTGCTGCTTGTTCACCGCATGAGCAGGGTGTTGGGGAAACTTCAAGTGGCGGATGGGAAACAAGAATGAGCGCTTTAGAGCAGGAGATGGCGGGGATGTGTACCTCAGTCTCTGACTTTGGATCTCAAACGGACACCCTTGCTACATAAAATGCCAACTCCGAGAAGGAGATCATGGCATGGTTGCGTGCACTCGGTCGGGCTTGTCATCTGGACTCTAGAGCCGTCTCTGACACGGACTGACTTGATCGGGGGAGTGCTCTTCACTTTTGCACTTTTCTTTATGTGTCATGGGGACATGGCACCATTTAAAGTGTGGGGTGGAGAATATTTGTATGTAGTATGTATAGGAGTTTTGTTTTTGGTAGTTCTAGTTTGTTTTTGTTAGTTGCAGTAGTTAGAGATAGATGAAAAAACAAAAATACATAAAACATTTAAAAACAATTATTTTTCCCGACGATGGATATCATTCAACGGGTTTCTTGTGGGATTAAAATCAAAAGAATAGACAAAAAAAATTCTCTTGTTAGGTATTTTATTAATTCTCCCTTGGTTTTTCTTTGTGTCGCGGTTCTTTTCCAAGTGTTTTTATTGAACCGGGTGTAGTTAGTTTTCATTTTTTTAGGAGTAGGAACTTTGAGCTATGATTTGAATGGAAGGAAATATCTCGACTCTATTATACCTTGAGAATAGTGAGTGCTCTAGTTGTGACGCTTAGGCTCAGCTTTTAACTCTCATAGAATTACCTTAAATTGTATGTTCTTGACTTTGTTTAACTGCTTTGACTAGAGTGTCTTGATGAATCTGATCCCGAGTGAGTATGTGCCATGCGCGGGTGAGGTTTTGTGTTATTCTGTGCTTTGCATTTGATGTCTAGAACTTGCCCTGTGTGTTTGCAAAGCGAAATAAAAGTTTTATTCAGTCTTGGAAGTGATTTAGGCATTTCTTTGTTGAGCCAGTTATATGCCTTATCCACTTAATTGTTATGTATCTTAGTTAACCCCTTTGAGCCCGTAATCTTATTTCTTTGGCAACCACATTAGAAGCCTTACCCATCTGTTTGAATTGACCCTCTATTTGAATCTTTTACCTCCTAGGAGAACTTGAAATTGTTGTGAAATTTGTAAAAGTTTAAGTATGGGGTGGTTGGTTTGGTTTTTGAGTGGAACTAATGAAATAAGGAGACAAGTTCACTAGTTTGAAAAAGTAAGAGCCACTTGAATTGAGAGGGAAAAAAAAGAAACAAAAAGTATATTGTTGTGAAAAATATTCTTTGATAGTGGTGAGCCTTGATATAATTGTGCTTAAAGAAGTAGGGAGTTAAAATATATATTGACTTGAAGGTGGAGTATGGTTTGACATAAGTGTGGGTCTTGAATGGTTAAGTATATGTATTAAAAGTGCTTAGGTAGGTGTATTCACTCTCATATCCAAAGGTATCCTAACCGTCCCGCAGCCTACATTACAACCACAAAAGTTCTACTTGATCCTTGACTGAATGAGCTTAATTAGTAGAGTAGTACACTACGGTAAAACCATGGTTAATCTTATGAGGCATATGAATGTTATTTCTGAGAGTAAGTAATTTTTTCTATCTTGAGTTCCTAATTGTTTTTAATGTCTTTTATGTGTGGAATTACTCTCCATGTTTGTATGAGGGCACTGGATTCACGAAGGAAATGTAATGCTTGACCTCTGTGTTAGAGTAAGTGCGCGGGTTATAGATAATGCGTGGTGCTTTTGAGTAAAATCTTGAGGTTAAGATGTTCAATATTGTACTTAATCTGTTTTAAAGAGACTTCGTGTGATGAGTCTTGAAAGTTGTTGAAAAAGGCCGGATTTTAAGTAAAGTGTAGTGTGATTGCTCGGGACGAGCAATGATTTAAGTGTGGGGTGTTGATGGTAGGCTATAGTTGCGTATTTTGGCCATTAATTGCACTTTAATTTGCTGCAATTTACTAGTGTTTGAGCTTTAAATGGTTTTATTTTGCACTGAGTTTGTGTTTTATGCTTTGTAGGAGCGATTCCGAGTTACGATGAGGTTGTGGAGCTAACTCGAGCTATTCTGGAGCTTTGACTTCTGAGTAAAAGCCCATGGATTAAGTTGAAATTGTTCTCGAGGATCAACAGACGATAGTACACTTAACGAACTAAAATGAATAATTGAGCAGGAAGCCACCCAAGTGCGCAAACGTGCACTAGGCGCGCAAGTAGAGCAGAACACTATCCAAAGTGCCGGCCATATGCGCGATCACCTGCCTAGGTGTGCAGCCGCGCACGTCTAGTCCGCAAAATTTTACAAGCCTATTTTTGTAATTTCGGAGGCGACTCATCTTGACCTATATGAAGCCCAGATAGTCTAAAAAGGGTATCTTGGATTTGGAGCGCAACTTTTGGGAGAGAAGAAGGAATGAAGCAACGAAACGCAAAATACTTGATCCAATTCATTCAATGCGGAAGTTTGTTTGAATTTGGAGATTGTAATGTCTTCTTGTTCTTCTAATACTCTTATGATGAATACTTTCTCCATTATGGAGTAATCTTGCTTAGGTTTATTGACGAATGCTGTGATTTGAATATTGTTTTAGGTTTTACTCTCTGTTAATTGCCCGAATTTATTGAATGAGTTGTTAATTAAATTGCAAGGCTTATTGTGATTTTACTTTCATCGAGAGAGAAGTGTTGCTGCAATTGGCATTATGCCATATTGTTTGGGTTGATTTTACGCATCTTCTTGGTAATCGAAAGAGCTTAGAGAGTTATCAATTAACCTAGTTTAGAAGAATAATCAAGAGGTTTTCTTCGAAAGATCATTCATTCACTGCATTTGTACACATGTTCATAGGACCTGTTATTAGGTTGATTAAGGGAACTCTCATTCATTTGGAAGAAGAGTTTGAATCTCTAAGGTAGCCTAATTATCTATTGAAAGGAGTTAATAGAAGTTAAGAATGAACTTAACCAAGAGTTATCCGGAACAAAAGTTGATCACGTATCTTGTCACAACCCTTAGTCATTAAAGTGCCATTAGTTTCTTATAATAGATAATCTTAGTTTTATTTGTAGTCAATAATAACATCAATCAAAGGATTATTATCCTGGATAGTGTTGAGTTGAAAATTTATTAGAACATTATCTAAATCAATCCCTGTGGAGACGATTTAATACTATACTACCTTTGACTAGCGAACCTAATTTTTATACACCGATTTTACGCCTGTCAGCTTATCTTAAAGTAAAGCGTGTAAGTACAAATGAGGTAGAAATGGAAGCAGCAAATGTAGATAGCAGATGTGATCTCTTAATCTTCAAGTGCGTGGCTGAAACTAGAACCAGCAACATCATAGAAAAAAGTTTAAAGGACAAGTCCCTTTTAGTAACTAAAAGTGAATATACGATCTTACAAAATTAAGTAATTATTATTAAATAATGTATTTGAGCTATTTGTGATGACCCAAGGGGTCACTCTATGAATTTAGACTCCGTTCTAGTCTTAATAGCCATAAAAAGTTAATTTTAAATACTTCGATCTACGTGCGCAGTCCGGGCGTGAAACCAGAAAGCTTTTGTGTGAAAATAAGAGGAATAGTAATTTCTAGAGTTAAAATTTGATTATAGTTGACTTTGGTCAACATTTTGAGTAAACGGACCCGGATCCGTATTACGACAATCCCGGGAGGTCCGCAGTAAAATATGGGACTCAAGCGTATGCCCGAAAATGAATTCCGAGGTCCCAAGCCTTAGAAATTAACTTTTGAAAGAAATTATTTTGCTGAATTATTTATGAGATAAAGAAAAGAATTAATATTTGAAATCATTGGTATCGGGGCCTTATTTTGGTTCCAGAGCCCGGTACATATTTGTTATGATATTTAAAGGTTAACTGTGAAATTTGGTGAAAAATGAAGTTTGTTTGACGTGATTCGGACATCCGGTTGAAACATTATGAAATATAAGTGTTCTTGATGAAAATGATGAGTTTTGAGGTTTAATTCATAGTTTTACATGTTATTTTCATAATTTGATCGCACGAGCAAGTCCGTATGATGTTTTTAGACTTGCGTGCATGTTTTGTTTAGAGCCCCGAGGGCTCGGGTGAGTTTCGAGTAGGCCACGGGATGATTTTTCACTTAAAATTTTGTCGTAATTGATGTTGTTGGTGCACAACTTTTTAATGCATTGCGTTCGCACCCATATGAACGCGAGTGCACAGAGTAAAATAGGTGGGGGTCATTTTGTTCTATGCGAACGCACCCCCCAGATGCGAACGCATAGTGTAAACTCAGTGGGGGTCCCTTTTTGTACCGTGCGAACGCGGCCTTAAGTGTGCGATCGCGAAGGATCCTGTTGGTTGTGCTACGCCAACACATAGCTTCCCCATGCGAACGCACAGTGTGAAAATTGGCCTGGGGGAGGGGGAGCCCAGTACACTATGCGAACGCGTACCATCCCAGCCCCACTTACCCTATGCGATCGCGATTCCCAACCTCCCTTACCCTATGCGAACGCATCCAATTGAGTGCGAACGCATAGGTCTGTTGCCCAGCAATATAAATACTCTTTTAAAAGGGGGCAGACCTTCTTCTTCATCATATTTTCGAACCACACAGCCCTAGGAACGATTTTCTTCACCAATTATCATCCCCAAGTCTTAGGTAATCAATTCTAAACTTTGTTCTTTCAATTCCTTACTGTTTTTCATCACTTTTAAAGCAAAAACTAAGAATTTTCATGGTAAAAATTGAGGGTTTGGTTAGAATTAGGGAATTATGTAAAAATCGAATTTTTATATCAAATTGAGGTCGAATTTCTAAACTAATAGTATATTTGGGTTCGTGGGTGAATGGGTAAACGTAATTTGGTCCGAACCCCGAGTTTAGACCAAGCGAGTCCGGGGTCAGATTTTCACTTTTTTTATAGGAAACTTAGGAAAAATCTTTCAATAAAGTTAGTTCCTTTAGCCTTAATTATTGGTATTAAGTTGATTATGATTAGATTTGAGTGTGTTGGAGGTGAATTCAAAAGGAAAAGTCGTAATTGAGCAGTGAGTGGCCTACGAAATTGAGGTAAGTCTTTGGTCTAACTTTGACTTGAGGGAATAGGAATACCCACTTGTTTGCTATGTGAAATGCATGTGTGTGGTGTATAGGTGAGGTGACGAGTATCTATGCACCACCAAATTGCCTGTTAAGCATGATCCCTTTCTCGTTCCCAACTTAATTGATTCTTGTCTTAATTGTTCTATGTTCATTATTGTTTCTATGACTTCTTGGCCTTATTATTTTGTTGTTAAATATTGTTGTGGTTATTTTGGAAAGAGTATTGGTTGTATTAGCTGGTTTCCTTGTGGTAAAAAATGGTTGAGCGGTTTGGCATTGTTTGTATGTATATATATATATATATATATATATATATATATATATATATATATATATATATATATATATATATTTAGGAAGTTATGAGAATTGCAGTTAATTATTTTATGATTGCTGAGGTTTACGTGGCTATTTGATTCAATCGATTATTGCCAATTGTTGTTGCAAGTGTGTTAAAAGTGTTGGTTGTTCTCTTTATTATATCATGGTACATAAAGACTGAGTTGGGTTGACGGTGTTACGGTATTTACATATATTTCTGGTTGGTTTTATTGTGAAGTGATACTGGTTAAAGCTTACGAGCTATATGGTTTTCTATTTAAAATTGGGAAAAATAAAATTATTGTGAAAGGCTTGGCCTGAATTGTGAAAATTATGAATAAATTGATATGAGATGTCTGGTGGGAGCGGGTTGCACGCCGCAACAAGGAGTGATAAGGGTGGACAGGTGGGATCGGGTTGCACGCTGCAACAGGAATAATAAGGGTGATATATTTAGGGAGGAGCAATAAGGGTGGACAAGTGGGAGCAGGTTGCACGCCGCAACAAGGAGTGATAAGGGTGGACAGGTGGGATCGGGTTGCACGCTGCAACAGGAATAATAAGGGTGATATATTTAGGGAGGAGCAATAAGGGTGGACAAGTGGGAGCAGGTTGCACGCCGCAACAAGGAGCGATAAGGGAGGACATTTATATTTTTACTGGATTTCAAAGAAAAACAAAGATTTGAAAACTTACTATTTTTCATATTTTGGCATTAATTTTATTTAAAGTTAAAGCTTGGAAACTTGGAAATTATTTGAGAGTTGGTTACAGCTGAGGCCTGGAAAAGGCGGCTGGGTTATTTTATTATTGTTGCAGTACTTAATTATTTGTTTAGAATTCCTTATTGCTTTATAATTATTGTCTCAGTTATATTTTCTTGTTCGTGTAGAATTGTATTATTTCGTTATTAAATATATATTATGGTCACAGGATATATATTGTTAATGTCCCGCCGTAACCTCGTCACTACTTTGTCGAGGTTAGGCTCGGCACTTACTCAGTACATGGGGTCGGTTTTACTGATACTACACTCTGCACTCTTTTGTGCAAATCCAGGTACCGACCAGCAATAGAGATGTTTAGAGCGGCTATTCATTTATTCGGAGACACGAGGTATATCTGTCGGCGTTCGCAAATCCCGAGAGTCTTCTATTATTTTCATAAATGCTGTTTTATTTTATTCAGAATAGTTACATCGTTTCTTTCAGCCCATTATTTGTAGTATTCTTTAGTAGTTCGTGAATTGTGACACCAGACCCTAGGGTAGTCTTAGAGTTATTTATAAAATTAGTTCGTGGTTCATTTTATTTAATTGTTCATTATTTTATCTCTGAAAAGTATTCATCGAAAACCAATAGATTCAGTTTACTTTAGATTATTTTATTATGTCTGAATGGATAAATAATGCAACGTAGTTAATCGAATTCTAACATTGGCTTGCCTAGCAAGTGTGGTGTTAGGCGCCATCACGATCCCTAAGGTTGGGAATTTTGGTCGTGACGAGTTGGTATCAGAGCACTAGGTTGCCTAGGTCTCATAATTCACAAACATGCTTAATAGAGTTTGAAGGATCAGTACGGAGACGTCTGTACTTATCTCTCAGAGGCCATGAAGTTAGTAACAATTTCACTTCTATTCTACTCTATCGTGCGAATTTATTCTATCACTAATGATTGAACCCGTCTATTCTTGTCCTCTCGCAAATCTCGACAACATGCGAAACGTCTAAAACCAGACAACAGGTGAAGCCCCAATGACAGCTAGGGTTAGGGGAAGAGGCAAAGGCAAAGCTCAGTCCAGATCTCGGACATCAGCACTATAGTAGAGCCTCAAGTGGATCTAGAAGCGGAGGTTCTAGCTCAGTCTGTAACGACCCGATCGGTCGTTTTGAGCTCTAGCGCGTCGTTCAGCAGTTTGAGGTCATGAGCAGCTTCATTTCAGGTATTATGACTTGTGCGTATGGTCGGAGTTGAAATTCGGGAAATTCGAAGTTAAATAGAAAGGAAAATTCTCATTTCGGAAGCCTTAAATTGGAAGAATCGACTAAGATTGAAATTCTGAGTAAACGACCTCGGAATCAGGATCTGAAGGTTCCAGCAGGTTCGTATGATGATTTCGGACTTGGGCATATGTCCGGATCAGGTTTTGGATAGCCCGGGAGCGTTTCGGCATATAATGTGGAAGTTAGCATTTTTAGAAGAATTTCATAAATTTGGGTTGGAAGGCATTTCAGTGTTATAGGTGTCCGTTTGGGATTTCGAGTCTGGGAATATCTTCGTCTGGTGATTCTGGAGTTGGGAGCGTGATCGGAAGTGAAATCGGATGTCCGTAGGTTATTTTGAAGTCATTAGGCTAAAGATAAAAATTTGAAGGTTTGTGAGAAATTCGACCGGAAGTGAAAATTTTGATATCTAGGTCGGAATGCAATTCCGGAAGCTGGAGCAGGTCCGTAATGTTGAATATGAATTGTGTGCAAATTTTAGGTTCAATCGGATGTTAATTGACAGGTTTCAGCGTCGTATGTAGAATTTTGAATTTTCTAAGTTCATAAAGTTTGAATTTTAGTGTGATTCGTTGTTTCGTTGTTATTTGATGTGATTTGAGGCCTCGAGCAAGTCCGCATTATGTTTTGGAACAGGTTGGTGAAATTGGACGGGGTCCCAGGGGCCTCGGGTGGATTCCGGGTGGTTAACGGATCAATATTTGAAGTTGAAGAAAGTTGAAGGTTGCTGTCATATGGTGTGACCGCACCTGCGAGGCTTTGGCCGCAGGTACAGCTTTGGGCGCCGCAAGTGCGAGTTTGGGCTGGAGCTGAGAGGCCGCAGGTGCGGGAGATTGGGCGCTCCTGCGGAAGCTCAGGTGCGATGAGGGGACCGCAAGTGCGGAATTAAGGCCTGGGCAGATTTTTTTTAAACGGGAATTTGGACCTTTCTTCTTCAATTTTCATTTGGTATGGGCGATTTTGAGGAGCTTCAAGGAGGGAATTTCGTCAAGGATCACAAGTTTTGGGGCGTTGTGCATCAAGTGGAGTCGTCGGAAGGGCTTGGAAGTCGGTTATGGAATTTCGGAGAGAGGTAAGTCTCCTTTCTAACTTTTTGAGAGGGAATTGTCCCCCTAGGTGAACTAATTAAATATGTGTTACTATTTGTGGGGGCTACGTACGCATGAGGTGACGGGAGTCCGTGCGTAGCTACTGTATTCCATGTCCGGGTAGTCTAGGACCCACTAGCATGCCTTAATATCAATGATATTAGCCCGGTGATATTATCGAGTTAGTAATAGAATACTTAAAAAGGTCCGAACTTATTTTCCTTGATCAATTTAGAAGAGAATGGGTCCTTCCCTGCATAATTGTGTTCCGGATGAATCAGTGATATTTAAAACCTTATCAAACTTGGCAAACGAATTTCCAGAAATGGTTTAAATACTATTCCATGTTCACCTAAAGAGAACTTTATCATTTTCTTATTAAAAATGTGGATTATTATGTGAATACGTGTACCTATGAGCACCTGAGTCGCAGGTATGATTCGCGAGCGGGTTAGCCTTATTATTATTATGTTGACCGCGTCGCATGATCGATTCGCAAGCGGGAAAAATAGATGCATTTATGATCGATTCGCCTGAGGTTAGGCGGGATACTTACTGAGTACACTTGTTTTCGTACTCATGTTACACTTGCTGTGCATTTTGTTGCACATGTACTTTCATAGCGATGAGGCTGGTTTGGAGACTTAGGCGAGCTGCATCATCCGGAGGCGATCCGCAACCGGCAGAGTCTTCCTCTATGTATTGTAATTATTTTTATTCTAAAGTCCTTGTCCAACTTGTATTTCAGACAAGCTTTGTAGTATTTTGTAAAAAGTCTTAGAAATTGCTCATGTACGAATGACACCGGGTTCTGGGATGAATTTTATTAAAGTGGAAATAGATTGTTGTTTTTACTTAAATGGATTTCATCTAGTTATTATGTATTAAAGTAAAAGGTAATGATTTTGAAAATATTGAGAAAGGAATTTATTTTAAACTAATTAATGATTCGCTTGCCTGACAGTGATGTCTGGCGCCATCACGACCTTATGGATTTTGGGTCGTGACAACATGGTATCAGGGCTCTAGGTTCCCGTAGGTTTCACGAGTCATGAGCAAGTCTAGTAGAGTCTTGCGGATCGGTACGGAGACGTCTGTACTTATCTTTGAGAGGCTACAGGGCTGTTAGGAGTACTTCCCTTCTTGATTCCTCATCGTGCGATTTGATTCCTTTAAGGCTTATGCCTATGTTTATTCCTACTCAATCTTATACGTCGTGAAGCGCTTTCTATAAATCGGGAGTTTGAGGGATTGTAATGGTGCTACAGATATGGTACGTGATGTTTTCCGTACATAGTTAATTGGGCTGTTGTTGTCGCCCTGTAGAAGGGTATTATGTTGTTTCAGCTTCGTAGTTGTATTCCTGAGAGCTTGGGGGATATGCTTAGATTATCATGATGTTTACAATTGGTGATCGCGCGGTGTTGATATGATGGTAAAATGCTTGCCCATATGTCGGGGTAATAAATGACTTGAAGGGAGGTCTTCTCAGAGCGTAATTTCGAGATTTTGATATTTTAGTTCCGGCGAAGGAAGGGCAATTGGACTATGAATGTTCAAGTCTGGGGGATAAAGTAATAAGACTTGGTGTTATATAGCAAGGTGGAGTATTCACATGTGTCGTGGTATCGGTGTTTTGCTCGAATAGAATGTGTTAAGTTCGCCGGTGTTATAGTTCTTCGGTTGCATTGGGTCAGAGTGTTGTGAAGTAGTATTGAAGAAGCGATTATCAGAGATCGTGGTGTGTGATGGTTCAGAATTAAATAATTATTTCTAATGAAGGCATGCTCTAGAAAGATGATCTTCGAAGAGTTTGAAGTCTTGGTGATCTGCTGGTTTAAGAGCCACAGAGAATGATATTGAATTGAGGCCGCAATTGAGAAGCATGCGATGAAGGAAGACATGTGAAAAGTGTCAGGTGGCGGCTAAATCTCTAAATTCCAGGCATCAGAGACGGAAGTAGGGTAGCTGCTTAAAGGAATGAGTTCAACTAAGTGGGAGAGTGGCAGTGTAGCCTATGAGTTCAGTGGTAAGACGGCTGCCTACCTTGAGGAGGAGTTGGAGTGATTTGAGAATTTTAGTGGACGGGGATTAGGTCCACGATCTTAGACTGAAATGTTGGTTATTCGGCGGAAGGTTGGATGCAACAGAGAGGAGTTGTTAGGGATAAAGAAGGATGCAATATGGCAGTGAATTTGAAGATGTTGTAGCGCATTTAGTAGATGTTCATGAGGAGCGTACGGACGGGCAAAGTTGGTGAATGAGATTAGGCTTAGGATGGGGTATTGATGTTGTAGAGTGTGTGCATTTCAGAGTCGTTGGAAGGTGTCGGTTGGTGATTTCCACAGGTGAGTTATCTCCTGTGAGTAGGTTAGCGGTTGTGTGGTTGGCAAGTTTTGCGAGGAATCCTAGTGGCTATTCGGCAGGAGGCAGAATGTGTGAATGGTGCTAGAGAAATTGAGTATTTGGGGAATGATAACAGGAGAATTCGGAAGAATTGGACGGATTGGTTGAGCAAGGTCGTGTCAACAAAGGAAGGGATCTCAGCAGGGTCTAGAGTGGTGCAAGAGTAGCTTCGGGCTAAGTGGGGGAGTCACACCACCTGCAGTTGGGTTGTAGGATTGTGTTCTCATGGGGTTGCGGATTGTCGGCGTATTGGCAAGTTAGTACAGCTAAGGGAAAGGAGTAAAATGGTGATTTTTCGTAGGATTTGATGAATGTGTGAAAAAGTTGGCCCTGTTGGACCAGGGTTAGGCTTTGGAAGATTCATGGCATAGGAAAGTTGTAAGGGTAGTGACTCAGTCACGTGCTTCGTTGAGAGCATGTTCATGTGCTAGAAGAACCTTGGAGTTGATTGTATTCGGGGCCAGTCAGAGTGGGTGACTCTCAGCAGTGGTCCTAGTAAATTTGAAAGTTAGAGAATGTTGTGTTTAAGGGTTTCGAGCAGCAGTTTGATTAAGAATTGAGCTTTTGCAGTGTAATTTCGGAGAGGGGGGAAATGATTGGAGTGTTCTACGTTATTTTCAGTGTGCAGAATAGTATTGGAGGAGTGAGAGAAATAACTTTCGGGTTGTAGAAAGTTTACCAGGGGGGTATGAGACGGGTTGCGGGATTTAGGCAGCATTTCATATTAGTTGCGTGAGTTGAGTAGTCCCTTCCTGAGTCATTTCTTATGTATCATGTTCAAATTGTGTCCTATTGCCGCATTGTGGCATCGTGTGAGACTGTTGGTCATATCTGGGGTGATTGGTTGTTGGAACAGTTCATACTGGGTGAGACGAGAGTATTGAATCAGGGGTCAAGTGCGATGAGATTAAGTGAAGTATACTACAGGACAGTTACCCTCATTTGTTTGTAATGAGATGATGATTTTAGTCAAGGGGAAAGATTCCGTGTTCGGTTAGGTCTGCAGTGGCTTAGAATTTCTTCACATCTCCTCCGTTGTGGTGGTATTGTCAGCATTATAGTAGGATGTATGTATGTATCTTATAAGGTGCATTGAGAGCATCAAATTCGTAAAATTTGGCTATTAAGGTTCAGGGAGCGTCATTGTGGTTAGATGATAGATTATGCGGTGTATGGTGCTTATTCAACAAAAATATGCAGTCATGGTTTGGTACCTCGTGTGGTAGTTGATACAGTGATTATATATTGGAAATAGGTCTGGCAGAGAAAATTCAAGTGTTGGAACTGGGTTCTGAGCTTATTGAATGGGTAAAAGAGAATATCTTTAGGTTTGATCAAGCTAATGTGCTCAACGGGGTTGTGGTAGCACGGGCAAGTACACGAAGTGTTACACAGTGATTCAGATAACTCAAGAGAAGTTCTTGGCACGTTCGAGGACGAACTTCTGTTTAGGTGCGGGAGAATGTAACGACCTGACCGGTCGTTTTGAGCTCTAGCGCGTCGTTCAGCAGTTTGAGGTCATGAGCAGCTTCATTTCAGGTATTATGACTTGTGTGTATGGTCGGAGTTGAAATTTGGGAAGTTCGAAGTTAAATTGAAAGGAAAATTCTCATTTCGGAAGCCTTAAATTGGAAGAATCGACTAAGATTGGAATTCTGAGTAAACGACCTCGGAATCAGGATCTAAAGGTTCCAGCAGGTTCGTATGATGATTTCGGACTTGGGCGTATGTCCGGATCGGGTTTTGCATAGCCCGGGAGCGTTTCAGCGTATAATGTGGAAGTTAGCATTTTTAGAAGAATTTCATAAATTTGGGTTGGAAGGCATTTCGGTGTGATAGATGTCCGTTTGGGATTTCGAGTCTGGGAATAGCTTCGTATGGTGATTCTGGAGTTGGGAGCGCGATCTGAAGTGAAATCGGATGTCCGTAGGTTATTTTGAAGTCATTTGGCTAAAGATAGAAATTTGAAGGTTTTTGAGAAATCCGGCCGGAAGTGAAAATTTTGATATTGGGGTCGGAATGCGATTCCGGAAGCTGAATCAAGTCTGTGATGTCGAATATGACTAGTGTGCAAAATTTGGGATCAATCGGATGTGAATTGACAGGTTTCGGCGTCGGATGTAGAAGTTTGAAATTTCTAAGTTCATAAAGTTTGAATTTTAGTGCGATTCGTTGTTTCGATGTTATTTGATGTGATTTGAGGCCTCGAGCAAGTTCGGATTATGTTTTGGAACAGGTTAGTGAAATTGGACGGGGTCCTGAGGGCCTCGGGTGGATTCCGGGTGGTTAACGGATCAATATTTGAAGTTAAAGAAAGCTGAAGGCTGCTGTCATATGGTGTGACCGCACCTGCGAGGCTTTGGGCGCCGCAAGTGCGAGTTTGGGCTGGAGCTGAGGAGGCCGCAAGTGCGGGAGATTGGGCGCACCTGCGCTTCCGCAGGTGCGATGAGGGGACCGCAGGTGCGGAATTAAGGCTTGGGCAGATTGTTTTTAAACGGGAATTTGGACCTTTCTTCTTCAATTTTCATTTGGTATGGGCGATTTTGAGGAGCTTCAAGGAGGGAATTTCGTCAAGGATCACAAGTTTTGGGGCGTTGTGCATCAAGTGGAGTCGTCGGAAGGGCTTGGAAGCCAGTTATGGAATTTCGGAGCGAGGTAAGTCTCCTTTCTAACTTTGTGAGGGGGAATTATCCCTCTAGGTGAACTAATTAAATATGTGTTACTATTTGTGGGGGCTACGTACGCATGAGGTAACGGGAGCCCGTGCGTAGCTACTGTATGCCATGTCCGGGTAGTCTAGGACCCACTAGCATGTCTTACCTGTTGTACTTGTGATTATATCAATAATATTAGCCCGGTGATATTATCGAGTTAGTAATAGAATACTTAAAAAGGGCCGAACTTATTTTCCTTGATCAATTGAGAAGAGAATGGGTCCTTCCCTGTGTAAATTTTGTTCCGGGTGAATCAGTGATAGTTAAAACTTTATCAAACTTGACAAATGAATTTTCAGAAATGATTTAAATACTATTCCATGTTCACCTAAAGAGAACTTTATCATTTTCTTGAGAAGCTGTTTTCTTGTTAAAAATGTGGATTCTTGTTAAAATGATGTCGTCGCAGCTGTTTCTTTGCAATGCTTATCTGAGATGGACCATGCTAGAGTCCACAGCTAGTCTTTTAGCATGCTGGACTAGAAGAGGGGGAACTAAGAGGCAGAAGAAGTGGCGGAGAACAATCCCAGGGTGCATTTGGTGGACTATTTGGGGGGAAAGGAATTCTATGTGTTTTCTGGACATTGGCAATCTTATCTAGAAAATTAAGATGTCATGTATTTTGTCCTTGCATTTTTGGCGTAAAGAATAGTTTGTAGAAAAGTCGGAAGCTATACTAGACCTCTTAGGATCCTTGTAAGTGTTGTATAGGTAAGACACTTGTATTTTGCTTTAAATATGGTTGGCCAGCACATCTTAAGTACTGATGAATACATTGTTACCTTTATCCAAAAAAAAAATCTATTTCCTATTAATGTGGTTTTTTGTTTTCAGGAGACTGTTGGAATAGCACGATCCGTCTTGTTATATGAACTGGAGAATAAACGAATACTCAGAGGTGGATCTATACTTAGGATCAATTTTTGATAGTGTACTGTGTGACATGGGAATTTATAGTGAGATAACTGAAAACTGTGTATTTACTTGGGTAGGTAAACTTCTTTACGCTATATGTTTGGTTTCTTAAGATCCTCATATTTCAAACGACTGTTTTGTAGTGTCGAGAGGAGTGTACAAAAATAGGAAAAACTTGTGAATTTTCAATCAAGCCTGCATTTTTCAAGGAATTGAAAGAAGTGTGGAGAACCCATACTGAGTATGACGCATCCAACACTTTGTTGGTTGATGACTCTCCTTATATGGCATTCCTAAATCCAGTAAGCTTATGGGCTCGAGTTATTCATTCACATATGCTTTTGTTGATTCTTCAATGATATATTGTGCAAGGCATCTTGAATTGGCTCTTATGTGGACGTTTGGAAAGGAAAATGGTGGGGTTTGCTGATGTCTTATGTTGATTTGCTACATTAAAGGGAGCCTTGGCATAACTGGTAAAGTTGCTGCCATGTGATTAGGAGATTACGGGTTCGAGCCATGGAAACAGCCTCTTTCAAAAATACAGGGTAAGGCTGCGTACGATGGACCTTTGTGGTCTGACCCTTCCCGGATCCCGCGCATTCTTTTTGATCCGTGAACTTGCTAATTACTTTTTACATAATATTTCTTGTTTGTGTTATTGTCTAATATAGGCACTACTGCGATATTTCCTCATTCATACCATGGAAGACAGTGGAGTGATAATTGTTTAGGTAAGAAATTAAATTTGTTGTCTTAAATACTTGAGCAATTTCTATTCAAATTCATTACATGTCATGAGGAATGGTTGACAGGTACAGGAGGTAACATAAGAGTTTATTTGGAAAAATTGGTGGAAGCTGATCATGTGCAAGAATTTGTCAGACAAAATCCATTTGTTGGTGGTCAAGAGGCTATTACAGAAAATTCTCGAGAATGGGGGCATTATCACAGATTATGCGAGGAAAAATGGAGAAAGCCAATGTTGAAATTTAGGACATAGTGCCTGATTATTCTGTAAACAGTAACTTTACGGCATGTTGGTATTAGCTTTGACAGCCTTCAGTTACTTAGTAATTTATTGCTGCCTATAAATTACTATATCAAATAATTGTGTCTGCGTCCTTAAACCGTTGGGTACCATAAGCCTTAATATTGTTACTAAACAGATGGCAATACGGCAGTAATACACATGGAAATAGGGGAGTAATTTACAGCGCCTGATCAGTCACTTAAATGAAAACAGAAGTTACTGACCGCTGCCAATGTCGTAAACCATTGTTGTAGTTACCGACATCAACAACAATAACTACCCAGTAAAATCTTACAAAGTGAGGTTTGGAAAGAATAATGTGTACACTTTTATCCCTACCTTGATAGGGCAGAGAGGTTATTTCCAATAGACCCTCGGCTCAGGAATACGAAAATAAAAACAAGAAAGAATAATTCATTAGTAACTTCAGCATAAAACAGGAAAAGACAATTCATTAGTAAGTACAGCAGCAATCGTAGGAATAGTAACAGAAGCATAAAAACTAAAAGATAAACGACATGTAATAACAATAGCCAGTATCTAAGGCACGGGGTTAAGATAAACAACAAAGATAGTGTGGACTCAACATAGACCGCAAGCCATCTAAGATCAACCCTATCCAACCTCGCATCACCCCGGCTATGAAGTAGGGAAAGCTCTACTACCCCCTAGCCTACAACCCTGATGCTTGACCTCCAGACCTTCCTATCAAGGGTCGTGTCCTCGGAAATCCGCAGTCGAGCCATGTCCTGCCTGATCACCTCTCCCCAATACTTCTTAGGCCGCCCTCTACCTCTTCTTGTACCCGCCATAGCCAGCCGCTCACACCTTCTCACCGGAGCATCAAGGCTTCTCCTCCGCACGTGCTCGAAAAATCTGAGCTTCGCTTCCCGTATCTTATCATCCACATGGGCCACGCCCACCTTCTCCCGGATATCTTCATTCCTAATCGTGTCTATCCTAGTGTGCCCGCACATCCACCTCAGCATACTCATCTCTGCTACCTTCATCCTCTCAATATGGGAGTTCTTAACCGGCCAACACTTTGCCCCATACAACATGGCCGGTCTAACCACGACTCTATAAAACTTACCTTTGAGTATCGGTGGCACTTTCTTGTCACACAAGACTCTATATGCAAGTATCCATTTCATCCAGCCCGCCCTTATACGGTGAGTGACGTCCTCGTCGATCTCTCCGTCCCCCTGAATTACCGACCCAAGGTACTTGAAGCTATCTCTCTTGGGGATGACCTGTGATCCAAGCCTCGCGTCCCTGCCTACTTCCCCCGACTCAGCGCTAAACTTGCACTCCAGGTACTCTATCTTAGACATGCTCAATTTGAAACCCTTAGACTCGAGGGTCTGTCTCCAAACTTCCAGCCTCTCGATAACACCGACCCTTGTCTCATCAATTATAACTATGTCATCAGCAAATAACATACACCATGGCACATCCCCTTGAATATGATGTGTCAGTGCATCCATCACCAAGTCAAATAAGAATGGGCTAAGCGCAGAGCCTTGGTGTAACCCATAACAACCGGGAAATGCTCTGAGTTGCCTCCCACAGTCCTAACCTTAGTCTTTGCTCCACCATACATGTCCTTGATCGCTCTTATGTAGGCTACCGACACGCCCTTTGCCTCAAGACATCTCCAGAGCACCTCCCTAGGGACCTTGTCATACGCTTTCTCCAAATCAATATACACCATGTGCAAATCCTTCTTCTTATCCATGTACTGTTCCACCAACCTCCTAATAAGGTGGATAGCATCCGTAGTGGAGCAACCCGGCATGAACCCAAACTGATTGTCGGATATAGACGTCGTCCTCCTCATCCTCACCTGTACCACTCTCCCAGAGTTTCATTGTTGTAGTTACCATACCAAGTAATCAAATAAGTCCTTTTTTAACGGTTCAAATATAATGGCCAAATTGATCCGTCTACTTTCATTCTTGTCTAACTTAATCCCCGTACGTCAGTTCGGTTCGATTTTCAGTTTGTGCTTTTAATAACCAAAGCTGAATTGTAATAACTTCGGTTCAATTTTGACTTATCCATGTCCGATTCGGTTTAATTGATTTGTATTTTTTGGTTTTAAACCACGGCAAAAATGATAACCAAACAAAAAAGAATAGATTTCATGTTTGCATAAAAACAAAAAGAAATAAAAATCCCATCAGATGTACACGAAAAAGTAAAGAATCTTTATGCAAGAAATATCATTCTACTTTTACAAAAACAGAAAAGAAAAGAGTATTAGTCGTATCTTGCGTTTAAGCTTGCATTGGTGCAAAATATTTAAAGATAAGCTATAAAAAGTCAAAATCGTCCTAGTTTAACCTTTTGTCTTAGCAGACATTAATCTGGTATGACTCATGATTCGAATTTTTCACCCATTTTGATAGCAACAAGTATTTTTTATTTAATAAGTTTTATGTTGGAATTATTACTTGCTGTCATTTTTTAGAGTACGTTACGCATGTAGTCCACGTCTTAAGTATAAATTATAGAAATTACACAAAAAAATATTAACCTATGTAATGAGTTACAAAATAAAAATTTAGGGGAAAAAAAGCACAAGTTCTTTAAATTAATGAATATTGATCATATATAACCAACTCAGTAAAGAAAAAGAGCTACAGACATCATACAAAAGTATTGTAATATCTTACTATAAATTTGGTGTATGAGTTGTGCATTTGCGTTAAATGGCTTAAACATAACAGAATAATATGATGGCTCGTACTCAAATATAATTATATTATGTTTTGCATGGGCTGAAAATAAATTCTATTTGTTCAAGTACATAATATGAATTTCATCTTATTCCTTACTGAACTCAAATTGAAAAATATGAAAAACAAAAAATGACTCCATATTATTAGCTTTAATTATCATACGAAGTATTTAATTGGATGGTTATCGTTAACCCAACTACATGAAAAAAGAAATACAATAATTATCATAAAAATTAATATTTATTATTATTATTTTAAACAACATGAAGGTAGTATAATGTAATATAATTCTTGAAAAGTATAAAAATCTATTAACATTTTATGCAAAAAAATTCGGATAAATCATTATGATAGTGTTTGCAATATCTATTTTTATCTACATACATATTTTAAATTTTTTGAGTTATAAAAGCAAATTACAGTTAACTAATTAAAAGCTATTCATTGATAATATTTATTGACACGGTACTTGAGTTCAATTGATTGGATATTATCTCACTTAATTTACGTATAATGTTGCTCAAATATGTTTTCCTTTATTATTTGGATGACTTTATCATAAGAATCATACCATTAGTATATATATATATATATATAAAGTTAAATAGCCATATCAATAATTAAAGAAAATCAACGATTTTTTTTTTATTCTCTCCCTTTGATTTCCCTCTGTTGGAGTTATTGCTCCTTTGGTGGCTCGAACCCACGATCTTGGATTTGTAGGTGGAGGGTGCTGACGATCTGAACAATCCTATCTTGTCGGGTTTAGGGTTTTTGCTTTTCATCAGTGGTATCATCATTCATCTGCATTGTCATTTATCATCAAGAATGGTGAAACATTGTCGCTTCGACCTGATGAGCTTTCCTCTGATTCCAGCTCTAGTCTTGCATCATTGCTTGATTCTAAAAGATGGATAGATTTAGCTTTCTTCGGAAAAATACCCATATTGGAGTTCTTTGCCGTTGAAGCAGACTCCTTGTTTTTATGTTTATTTCCTTCGAAGTGCATACTAAGCCAGCTTCACTTGTAGCATTTACCTGACAAAGTGTACAAGTCCACTCCTTGACATTTTTCTTTACAGCACTGATTGATGAAGGCTTGTTAGCAGCTTTCGTTGTTGGTATAATAGCTTTCTGTTTTGCTCCAAAGGAAACCGTATCAGTCTTAGCCATATCTTTGCTTAATTCGGGTTCTAATGAGGGTTGCAATTGCGAAATCTCCACCTTTGCACTCTGATTCTTTGGAACAGGAACATGCTTCAATGTTGAAACGTTTGGTTCTACGGTGCGGTGCTTAAAATGCACAACATCTTAAATTTGTTCCATGTTATGATGTGTAGCATCCGGTTTAGATATAGAGACTCATTCCCAACTTCTCCTCATCTTGTTGATCCAATAATGGAAGACTTGGGAAAAACTGAGACAAATATACTCTTCATCTTGTTGATCCAATAATGGAAGACTTGGGAAAAAACTACTGAATGAGACAAATCTATCTCCTCTCAACGTTGCTT
Source organism: Nicotiana undulata (assembly GCA_005239495.1). Taxonomy (NCBI): domain Eukaryota; kingdom Viridiplantae; phylum Streptophyta; class Magnoliopsida; order Solanales; family Solanaceae; genus Nicotiana; species Nicotiana undulata. The sequence continues at coordinate 36,953 of ML297867.1, forward strand.
CCATCATAAGCTCTCTTATTACTTCCAACTCCAACACGCGCCTTCGAGAAACTTCTTCGGCAATAATTTCTTCCCTAATACACTCCTCTATCTCTTTCCTCAATATTGCCTCACGCGCATTGCTAGTAGAAATGATTGAATGTCGACGACTGACTAATATGAGGGGCAATGTAACGAACTTGTGGAGGTAGAGATATTATTTCCGTAAGCTCTCCTCTTACTTCTAACTCCAACACACACCTTTGAGAAAGCTTCTGCAATAATCTCTTTCTTATACGTTCTTTGTCTATCTCTTCCCCCAATATTGCCTCACGCGCATTGCTAGTAGAAACTTGAAAATGATTAAATGACAACGACTGACACAACTGGGAATGGGATGGTTTGTTGATCAGTGAAGGGAGTGAGGTCCGAAATCTGATGTTGTATTATACTCCTTGATGTTGAAGGTGGTTGATAAGATTCAGGGGATGTATACTCCTTCAACACCATTGGTGTTTTCTGAAAAATAATAGAAGTTAAAGGGCGGTAATAAATTGATTGACCATAGAGGAAGGTGAAGAATGCGTAACGCAATATTTAAGACAATTACAATTTGGGTGAGGACTTAAAAAGTGACTTTTCAGTGATGTGATACTCGTCGCTTTAGACACAATTGCTTCCATCAGACTCCTCTTCGTTATAGGCCCTAGTTTTCTCTTAGCAAATATACCACTAGGTAGGGTGCTTAGTGATATATATATATATATATAATCCAAACAATGGGTCCATGCCTTACAAGATGTCTAAGCAAAGCTAAAACAAGTGCTCAACCACTAGTTATTACAATCCTCCTCATCAACCACTTGCTCCTCCATTTCAAGAGCTTCGGCCTCTTTCTTTACTTCAGGATCTTCATCATCCATTGTGTCAGAACGGGTAATACACCTCTCTAGAGTATCCCCACAAGCTTATCAGGCATGTATTTCTCAGCCAGTTCCCCAATGATATCTAGCTTGAAACACGAGTAGGCAGATACCTCATCACTGGGGTATTTCATCATTCTCTTCATCTGGAACACTATTTTCTCAATTCTCACTCTAAGCATAAGATGCCCCTCATAAATATCAAGGATGGCTCTACTTGTACACAGAAATGGTCTCCCCAGGATTAAAGGCACCTCTTTGTTCACCTTCATATCCACCACAATAAAATCGACAGGGAACACAAACTTGTCCATCCGCACTAAAATATCTTCAATGATTCCCTCGGGTAGAATGGTGGTCTGGTCGGCCAGTTGTACGGACACTAGTGTTGACTTGATCTCTTAAAGTTCACCTTCTAGTTTCTTGAATACAGACAAAGGCATTAGATTTATAGACGGACCTAAATCGTAGAGAGCCTTGTCAAACTTTTCTCTCCCCAATGAGCATGGTATGGTGAAGCTTCCTGGGTCCCCACACTTCTCAGGAATTTTGCTTTGCAATATAGCACTGCAGTGGGCATTCAACTTGACCACCATTGTCTCCTCCAATTTTCTCTTGCTAGTCAGGATCTCCTTCAAGAACTTTGCATAAGCGGGCATCTGAGTAATCCTTCTGTGAATGATATGTTCACATAAAGTTATTTGAGCATCTCCAAGAATCGCCCAAAACACTTGTCAAGTTTCTCCTGCTTCATATTTTGAGGGAAAGGTAGGGTTGGCATGTGTCTTCTTTCTTCAATTTCTTGTTGCACCCAAAATTCTGACTCTTTTGCTCTTCATTCATTTCCTCTGATGGTGTCTCAGTCTACTTGTCGACCACTTCCAATTTAGCCTTCTCTATTGGATTAGTTAATTCTTTTTCGCTTCTCAGAGATATTGCTTTGATTGTTTCCTTCGGGTTCTTTTCAGTGTCGAATGGAAGAGTTCAGAAGCCCTCTCAGACAACAATTTTGCAATTTGTCTCATTTTCCTTTCCAAGTTCCAGATAGATATACCCTGAGTCTTGAATTTTTCATCTGTTTTATTGATAAATGCCTTCATGAGATCTTCTAGATTTGACTGATTTTGCTGTGGCGGCTGGTATTACTGCCTCTGCTGGTTCTGAAAACCTGGTGGTCCCTGACCTTGTGGTCTGGGATTATTTTTTGCCATGAATTCAAGCTCCCATTTAGTTAACTCCACGAAAAACCTAGATGTCTTTGATCCATAGCATTCAAATTGTTCCCACCTTGTTAGTTCCCTCTATTAAAATTTCTCACAACGTTGACCTCCTCAGTGGTAGCTTGACACTCATTTGTAGGGTGTCCCATTCCACATATATCACAACCCACATGTGGTTGAGTTTGCACCTGAGCCAGCGTCAATTGCTTGATGTCCTTGGCTATTGCTACATTGGGCCTGCTTTGCCACAGTCGATTCTAATTGGTGCACCCCTGCGGATTGTTTTCGATATGCTTGGTATGTGGACCATTGATTTGCATCCTCGGATATTTCATTCAAGAGAGTAACAATCTCTTATGGAGTTTTCTTCATTAGAGGGTCTGCAACTGCATTATTTAGTAATCTCCTTGATGAAGGGCCTAAACTATCCCAAAAGTCATGAAGTTGCATCCATTGCTCCATTCTGTTATGAATGCATCGCCGCAGCAACTCCTTAAACCTTTCCCATGCTTCGAACAATGTCTCCCATTCGCCTTGGATGGAATTATGAATCTCCTTTCTCATCCTTCCCGTCTTTGCAGTCGAGAAATATTTTTCCAAAAATTTGGTGGTCATCTCCCCCCACGTACGGATTGACCCTGTAGGCAAACTTCTCAGCCAGTGCTTTGCATCATTCTTCAGCGAGAACGGGAATGCTCTGAGGTATATAGCATAATATGATGCTCCATTGCAGCGGAATGTGTTCATTATTACATCAAAGTCCATCAGATGATTGTTGAGATCTTCATTGGGTTTGCCTTTGAAGATGCAATTATTCTGAATGGTTTGGATGACTCCCTGTTTGAGCTCAAAGTTATTTGCATCGATGGGTGGATGCCTCACACTAGACTTTTATTGGTTGTACACCGGTCTAACATAATCGCCTAGTGATCTCCCATGCCTTGGTACTGCATTTTCAAAGGCATCCTCAATAATTTGGTTGGGGTTGAGTCTTCGCTCTCCATCAACTGTTTCATCAGCAATCTTGCGGGCTGCTTCAGCCGCTAACCGAGCTTCCTGTTGCTGAGCTGCCTCTCTAGAAGCTAGGTCTACTATTGCTTCGTCGTTTACCATTTTATCCTGAATTTAAGACTGACCCAACAACAATTCACTCGCTTATTTCTCTCTTTTCAGCTACCTCAGGTGTTTGTCTAACTCTGGGTCGTATGGCACTAGGTCCTTTGAAGAGGATAGAATCATACACCACTAAACTTAACATGTTGCATGCACACATATGAAAAGAGCGTAAAAAAATAAAATAAAGTAGTTCCTGAATTAGCACTGAAGACTAATTTAAACACTATTAGTCGCCAATCCCCGGCAACAACGCCAAAATTTGACTAGCGCAAAATCGGCGTATAAACTTAGGCTCGCCAGTCAAAGATAGTATAGTATTGAATCGTCTCCACAGGGATTGGTTACAATAATGTTCTATTAATTCTTCAGCTTAACACTATCCAGGATAAATCAACCTTTTGATTTATGTTATTATTGACTACAAATAAACTACGATTCTTAGCTGTAAAAAAGCTGATGATACCCGAATGATCAGTAAAAGTAAAGGAATATCAATGAGAGAAGGAAATGTGATGACAAGATATGCGATCAACTATTGTTCCGGGCAACTCTATGTTAGTTTCACTCTTAACTTCTATTGTTTTTTTCGATTTCAACAGATGATTAGGCTACTTCAAAGATTTCAATTCTTCTTCCGGATGAATTTGATTCCCTTAAGTAACCCAATAACAGGCCATATGAATGTATGCACAAAATTAGTGAATGAATGATCTTTTGGAGAACACCTCTCGGTTGTTCTCATGGACTAGGGAAATCAATAATTCCTTAAGCTCTTTCGATTACTTAGAAGAAACGTAAAATCAACCCAATCAAGATAACACAAAGCCAATAGCAATAAACTTCTCTTTCGATTAAAGTAAGACTACAGTAAGTCTTGAAATTTAGTTAAGAACTCATTCATTAAAATCAGGCAATTAACATAGAGTAAAACCCAAAACAAAGATTAATTCACAACACTCGTCAACAGCCCTAAGGAGAATTACTCCATAACGAAGAAAGTATTCAAAACGAGAGTACTAGAAGAACAAAAAGACATTACAATTCCCAAATGCCACCCAAACTTCCGCATTGAGTGAATTTGATCAAGTATATCGATTTCCCGTTGCTTCCGTCTTCTTCTCCTTTGAAAATCCTCCTCAAAATCGAGACACCCTATTTTTAAAGGAGATGGGCTTCATATAGGTCAAGGAAAGTCGCCCCCGAAATTACAAATTTAACCCTGCAGAAATTTTCCTCGGAGGGACGTGTGCGACCGCGCACTTGGACAGGTGACCGCGCACATTTGAAAGTTTCTGTCTCACTTGCGTGGCCGCACACCTAGGCTATTTTCTGCTCTTGTTTTATTTCTTCTTTTTAAATGCGCGGACCTCCGTTGATCCTCGAATGAGCTCCCAATGTACTCCATAATATTCTACTTGGCCCCAACACTCCATATTAGCTCAAACGATTCCAAACCTCATTGTAGCCCGAAATTTTTCCTGCAACAACATATATCAATTAGTCAAAGCCATTTAGCACTCAAAAATCAGTAAAGTGCAGCAAATTAGAATGCAAATAGTGGCCAAAACACATAGTTATGGCCTATCACCATGTGTATAGCAAAAAAGTATATTAAAATTTTATTTTCTTTCTTTGTATAACACATTTCATATTGAAAACTCAAGTTCAAGACGACTTCACATGTGTATCCCCTATTGTATCACGTGTATATCTCTATGTGCACCGGTGATATCTCATGTATATCATGTATATATCCATGAAAATTTGTGTTATATATACGATATCCATGAAAATTTATGTTATATATTCGATATAAAAAAATTATGTTGTATACATGCTATACAAAGTGATATACACATATGTCCTTAAATATATGTGTGATATACACTGATATACACGATCTACAACGTGATATACAAATGTTACAATTGGATTTTTAGGTCTGAATTTTTACCTGAAACCAGTCTAAATGATTTCTAATCTTGATCAAATTTTGTATATAGCGTCATTTAGGTATTTTAAATCAATTTCAATCACACCCACTTGTTTAATCCAACAAAAAAAAGGGAGGAGAAAAACAAGTTGAAATATATTTTCTCTCTCTTAGTTGATGTGAGATCAACCTTACCTTTTCATCCCACTGATTTTTGCATAATTCGCAAGATTTTTTGCTAAATTGTGGGAGTGAAAAATAAGAGATAGAAGAAGAAATACAAGAAGAGAAAGGGTGAGGGAAGCAGTGAACAAGAAGAGAAGTGAGCGGCGAAGAAGGAGAGGTAGGGGGGAAGCAGGCGATTTGGGACCAATTGTTTGAGAGAGAATAAATAAGAGATTTTTTTTAGGATTTAGTTATATAATGCCAATTGTTTGGGGCTATTTTTCTCAAACCTAATATAAGGATAAAAATTGCCAATTGTTGTTATGTGTTGTTATAGGACGTCAATTTGTCAAAATTTAAATAGTAGCCTAAGAGAGGCCATTTGTGCAAATGTAGGTATAATATGAGAATGGAATGGATATTGGATAGGGAATTTTTCGTTCCTATACCATATAAGAAACTATATTACCAAATATGTTCATGGTTTGGAAATTACCCGCTCTGTTAATAATTTTTCTACAAAAAAAATTCAATTCATTAAATACGAAATCTTAGTAGCTGTAGTCTTTCTATTTAGGCGCGCTAAAATTAGGGAAGTAAATATTCTTTCAGATATTTCATTAAATAAAGAATCATTGTAGCAGTAGAATTTCTTATTTAGGCGCGCTAATATTGGGGAATTAAAGATTCTTTCAGATATTTTCAAACGCAAATCACGCTGTATTAATTTTCGTCTCTTTCTATTCAAATTGTACGACTTTGTTTTTGCGATATACTCTGTTTCGACATTTTTTTATCATTTCACAAATCAAAAACGACTAAAACTTCTACAAATCTTCTGAAAAAATGCAATTATGTTGAAAATCCCAATTAAGGTACAATCGAATGGGAATTGGGATATTAAAATTCAATGTACCCAGTTTGTAGATATTTTGTAGATAAATTGTAGATTATTTGTATTCTGATTGTAGATGATTTATTTTCTGTTTTCACAAATCAAAAACGACTAAAACTTCTACGAATCTTCTGCAAAAATCGAAAATCCCATTAAGCTACAATCGAATGAGAATTGGGATATTAAAATTCAATGTGCCCAGTTTGTAAGTATTTTGTAGACAAAATGGAGATTATTTGTATTCTGATTGTAGATGCTTTGTTTTATGTTTTCACAAATCAAAAACGACTAAAACTTCTACAAATCTTCTGCAAAAAAAAAACGCAATTATGTCGAAAATCCCAATTAAGCTACAATTGAATGTGAATTGGGATATTAAAATTCAATGTACCCAGTTTGTAGATATTTTATAGATAAATTGTACATTATTTGTATTCTGATTGTAGATGCTTTATTTTCTGTTTTCACAAATAAAAAACGACTAAAACTTCTACAAATCTTCTGCAAAAAACGTAATTATGTCGAAAATCTCAATTATGCTACAATTGAATGGGAATTGGGTTATTAAAATTCAATGTACCTAGTTTGTAGATATTTTGTAGATAAATTTTAGATTATTTGTATTTTGATTGTAGATGCTTTATTTTCTGTTTTCACAAATAAAAAATGACTAAAACTTCTACAAATCTTCTGCAAAATATGCAATTATGTCGAAAATCCCAATTATGCTACAATTGAAATGGGAATTGGGATGCGGAGAAAGACTATGCCTCTTATCTTCACTTGCATGAGCATCTTTTCCATTCTTTTTCTGTGAATGTGGTGATAATACACTCAAATCAAACGATGGAATATCTGTTTCTCTTACTTTTTAGGGTTGTTCCTTGAAGGTTTGTGCTTCTTCATTTAGAAAATTTGAATCTGAAGGTAAATGTGCACATTAAGTTTGAAGAATTGACTTCAATTTTGACTGGTTGTATAAGAAAAAACTAGAATAAGGACGTTAATGGTGGGGGTAAGTAGAGGAAATAATGGGAAATAAACGTTTCTCTGGTTTAAACAAAGGAAATAATGGGAAAGAAACGTGGG